>PVKN010038698.1:0-11010 GCA_004027915.1 Capromys pilorides | reverse complement strand
AGATTCTGTCTCATCCTGGAAAAATGGCTACTATTGAGAACTCAACTGGGGCTGGAGATAGCTTAGAGGCACAAGGGCCTGCCTGGTAAGTGCAAGGTCCTTAGTTTGATTCCCCAGTTCCGAAAAAAAAAAAAAGAAAGACAGACAGACAGACAGACAGAAAGAAAGAAAGAAAGAAAGAAAGAAAGAAAGAAAAGAGAAAGAAAAAAGAAAAAAATCAACCAATAACAAGTTCTGGAGGGGCTTTGGGGCAAAAGGAACCCTTTTCCACTTGGTGGTGAGAGTGTTCACTGGTGCAACCACTGTGGGAATCAGCATGCAGACGCTTCCAAAAACTAAAGCTAGAGGGCTGGGGAAATAGCTCAGCTATCTAAACGTCTGACTGGCAAGCACAAGAACCCATGTTTGAGAGCCCCGGTACCGCATGCCACGCCAGCCCCAGACACTCAGGTGCATCATGCCAGCCATGGAAACCGGGCATGGTGGCGTATGCCTATAATCCCAGTGTTGGGGAGGCTGAGACAGAAGGATCACTATGAGTCCAAGCTGTGTAGTGAGACCCTGTACCAAATAAATAAATATATAAAAGACATTTTCAAAACACTAAGACTAGAAGTTCCACGTGACACAGCTCTCCCCATTCTTGTATCTTCCTGAAAAAAATTGAAAGCATCATACCACAGCGATGTACACACACCCACACATCCACATTTACACGGGCACAGTTTGTAACAGCTAAATCTTGGAAATATCCCATCAATGGTGAATGGATAAAGATGTGGATTTTTTTTGTTTTTTACAATAGAGTAGTAATTAGCCACAAACGAGGATAAGCTTGAGACATTTCTCAGTAAATACATGTACCTCGAGACCACACTCAAGTGCAATAAATCAGATGCATGTGTATAAATATCACATTATCTCTCTGGTGTAAGAAATTGAAAGACTAAATGACCAAACTGTGTTACAGGTATAATAGGTATTGTGAAATAAGAAGAGGTTCAAATGGGAAGGGCAACTGGGCGGAGGAGAGAGAAAGGAAGAAAGGAAGGAAGGAAGGAAAAGAAAGAAAGAAAGAAAGAAAGAAAGAAAGAAAGAAAGAAAGAAAGAAAGAGGAAAAAGAAAAAAGTGACAAAAGAAACAGTAGATGGGGTTCTGTCCCTGGCCTGCAGTGCCGGCTCCACCCCCGGGGCACCCTGAGAAGACAACTGAGACTAGGTGTGGTGGCGTGCGCCTGTAATTCCAGCACTTGGAAGGCTGTAAATAGGAGAATCACTGTGAGTCTGATCTACGTAATGAGACCCTGTAGACCCTATCCTAAAAAAAAGAAAGAAAAGGAAAAAGAAAGAAGAAAAAGTGGAAACAAAGCTTTTGTAATAAGGAGGGAGGGCCAGTGAGATAGCTCAGCAGTCTAAAGCGCCTGCTTAGGCAACTGCAGGGACTGTGGTTCGATCCCTGGCGCCACATGCTGCACCAGCCCCACCCCCAGGGCAGGCTGAGCTGAACATAATATAAATAAATAAGTAAAGTTTAAAGACCTCTAGTACCACCACCACAAAAAAAAAAAAAAAAAATCAAGGGCAACAGTGTCACCATCCCTGGCCATTACCCCTTTACTGATTAAATCGCCCATGTTGCTGAGCTGTCTTCCCGGCCCACCATACCCATTTTGCTTTGCTCATTTGGTTGGGTGATATGAGCAATTTAATCAGTAAAGGGGTAACGGCCAGGGATGGTGACACTGTTGTCCTTGATTTTTTTTTTTTGGTGGTGGTGGTACTAGAGGTCAAGCTCAAAGGGCGGTTCGTGCTTGACAAGTGCTCTGCTACTGAGCTACAGCCTCAGCCCTTTTTCCACGTTTTAGTTGGAGATAGGGTCTTGCCTAGGTAGGCCTTGAACTTGGGATCTACTTGGTTCTCCAAATAGCTGGGTTCACAGATGTGCGCTAGTATGCCTGGCTCCCCACCATCCACGTCACTCTTGAAGTGCCTCCACGGGGCCAGGACCCTCGCCTGCTCCTTGAGGCCTTCACAGTAAGACGGGGCAGGGATGACTGGGCTGTGTCACCATCCCTCCCATCCCCCACACATTGGGATGACATTCAGTTGAAACACACTTTGAGAGGTCCTGTGAAGGATAAAGTCCTGGGTGGGCAGCGTCTCTATGTGCCAAGAGTGGGGTGCTAACCACACTCCTGAGAGCTTGGAGCAGGCTGGGTGTGGAGAAGAGGAGAAGGGGGGAGGAGGAGGAAGGAGAGGAAGGGGAGGAAGGAAACAGGGCATTTGCCTCCTTGTCTCAGGTGTCTCCACAGGTCACAGAGGGCTTAATGTTGCAGAGCCTAGAGCGAGTCACATTTCCATAGGTACTGGATTTTCTAGTCCTGGTTTCATAAATTCTGCCCAATTAGTACTTTGATGTGTATCAGATCTCTGGTTTGTCATATTCGTTGCCTGGCTTGGTCCCCTGGGTCTGCTTTTGACTCTTCCAAGCCGTTCCACTGGCTTTAGGCTCTTGCGTGGGGGCAGCCTGTGTTTCTCAGGTGAGCACCGGTGGAAATGACAAGTTGGCTAATGGGCAAGGGGTGTGGACTGGAGAAAGCCAGGCCCAACGGGGAGACTGGGGGAGCCCTGCCACTGCTCCACAGTGGAGCCACATGGGACCTCGGCACTCCTGAGGGAATGGCTGCCTCTTACAAATGCCTGGGTCCTCCTGGTGACTTCATTCTGGGCTCAAAAGCTTGTACTCGGTCTGACTGTGGCCCTGGAAGTAGTAGGAGCACAGAACAGCAGCCAGGAAAGCCGGCAGCTGTCCCCAGCGTGGGCCTTCAGTGGCCGTGGTTCCCGTGAAGCTGCACAAAGCAAGGTGGGCCGAGGCCTGTGGCTTCCCATCTGTGCTCCTGGCCCCCACCAGCAAGGCCTGGAGGGACCCAGGTTCAGGCAGAGGCTATGAGCAGCAGCTTTGGTGCCTGCTTCCCGGTGCTGTCGGAAAGATGCTGTCTCAGAGGGTTCCGGGGTCACAAGGGCCCCTCCGGTGTGACAGCTTTGCTGCTCAGGAGACACCTTGCCTGTCCGCCTCTCCCCTTCCCTCCTGCAGCCTCGCCCTCTGCCTTCGCCAGCACCAGAGTTTGTACACCTCCAACAATAACTGAAGAGCAAGAAACAGAAATAAAACAGGGATTGAAGCTAGCAAAATGCCCAGCTCTGCTCTGAATGGGGGAGGGTGCCCGGGCTACAAGGTCCCCTGGGGAGCCCTTGGAGAGCAGCCTGAGGGAGGAAGCCCCATGGAGGAGAGGCTGGTGATGTTGCTTCATGTCCCAGGCGACTGGACGTAAAGAGAAAGGAAGGTGACAGTGACACTGGCCCCTGAGCAGATGCAAACAGGGAGCAGGTCCTCACCATTGCGGGCCTAGCTAGGTCAGAAAAGCATCCCGGGAGCAGAAGCCAGACTGGTTCCAGCCAGCCTTGTCTCCAGAGCCGCCAGGCTCTCCTCTTTCTTAAACCTGGCTTTGGCTTATTCACATTCCCCCTGCAATGCCCCGAGCAGGATGTGAGCCAAGAGTCAGTCGGCAGACACAGAGGATGCCTATGCACGGTGTACCAGGGCCGGGTGAGGGACCAGGACTGTCACAGGCTGTCAGCCTATCACAAGCTCCAGCAGGGGGCTGACAAAGCCGCATCAAAACTATGCAAAGTGAGTACTGACTGGGGTGTAGCTCAGTGGTAGTGTCCCTGCCTAACCTGCATTGGCCCCCAGCACCTCAAAAAAAGTCCTGTGCAAAGTAGGTGTGTTTTTCTGTGACTCCATGGGAAATGCAGACCTGAATTGGGACATGCATTGGATTTAGGGACCTGGAAAGAACATCTATGACTGCTGCCACAGAGCTCCCGGATGGCTGGAGCAGGCAGCTGGCTTATACAATGGCAGGGGTGGGAGAGCTCCTGCCCCGGGGAGATGCCGGGGAAGCATCACCCTGGCCCTGCCCAACCCTAGCAGGGCAAATTGCTTAACCATCCTTTCATCTCAGAGTCATCTCTAAAGTGGAGATAATGCGGGGCTTAGCTCGCAAGGTTTTTGCAAGGATTGAACGGATTAGGAAATGCAAAGCGAGGGGCGCGTGGTGTGTGGTCAAGGCCAGCAAGTGCTGGATGGCGCCAGGGCCGTATCCTGCAGACCTCTTGGGACGGAGAGCTGGTGACTGGAGTGGATCAGCGCAGGAAGGATGGGCAGACCCTACGGAGGCACCCGTGGGCGACTGTCCCATGAACACATGATCTCTGCAAACAGAGGGTCCCTTCATCTAACGTCCCTGACATGTATGAAATCCTTGGCTCAGGATCTTATCGACTGAATAAGGAATAGTAGAATTTATACAACTTTACCACAGGTTCAACATGTAGCTGGGACCCTCTACCTGCATGGAGTCACCTTGTATTTTAAATCGTGCCACCCAGAGGACAGGAGCTCTGATCCCACCAGGGTGTGCCCACTTGGGGCCGGAAGAAACCAGGTTGAGAGCCAGGGGACAGTAATTCCTGGCAAAGGTCTACCTGTGATAACATCCTTTCTTTTCCCCCAGTATCAGGGATCGAACTCAGGATCTTGCACTCACTAGGCAGGCGCTTAGGCTGCAGTGCTGTCTCCTCAGCCCAACATCCTTATTTTTAAGCTGAGGAAACCAAGACATAAAAGCACTAAGTGGTATCTCTAGAGCGGCGGTGGTGAGCCCAAGGCACGCAGGCTGCAGGGGCCCAGAGCCCTCTCTGTCAGCCTGTGAGCCACGCCACCCCAGCACCGCCCCAGCAGCTGAGCATCAGATAACAGGGGCAGGGTAGGCACTGTGGGATAAGTAAGTGGGTTTGGGGGTTGTGGCTTGGGCACGCGGTCTCTGAGAGGGTCACTATCACTGCCCTGGAGCCACACAGCGGGGACGATCATAACCACGATCTGGGGTGAGCTATGGACAGAACTGGGAGGTGGGGAAGAAAATGTTCAGCAGTCAGCCGGACCCAGCTCTGTCACACAGAGCAGTGTCTCTTCATGAATGCAAAGTTGCCAGCGCCTCTGTGAATAAGTACAAAAAGCTCAGGAGAACACACTTCGCTTCTAGCAGCCCAAACTGCCTACCTGGGCAAGGTCCTCTGTGAAGGACCCAGTGGCCAGAGACTGTGGGCTGGTGAGAAGGAAAGTGCATGTAGCGAGGGCCCTGACTCCACGTCCCAGCAGCGCTAAGAGTCCCAGTGCCGAGCTGAGGAGACAACCTAGTTATGAGACCGGGCGAAGGGTGTGTGCGATTTGTTTTAAGAAGGGTGGCGAGGCCCTGGAGCTTTAAAATATGTCTTTCATTTGCATTGCTTCACTGAAGTATGTTGAACAAGCTCACCAGCTTCTCGGGGCTCATCTCACCCAGGGAAGATGAGAAGAACCAGCATGGGAGAAGCGCTTACTTTTCTGTTTATGGTTTGAGAAGACCTCAAGAATTACATAATCCGGATTTTACATTTCACCTGAGGAAACGAAAGCCCAGAAACATCAAGTGGCTGGTTTGAAGGCAAGGACAGAGTAGAGCCAGCTAGTGACAGAGTAGAACCCAGGGAACTTGGCGTGTGAAACACTGACCTTTCCAGAAAATTCTACTTTTGAAACACATGCTTCAGTTTTCATATTGTCAACCAAATGCAACCACTGTTGAGAAGTTGAAATGAAAACTCTGAGTGGTTTCTCTTGGTCTCCACCACCCCCGCCCGCCCCTGTAGTTTTGGCCGGCTGCCATCTTGGCTCCTGTGGTAGAAAATGTGTTCTGGGAAACAGCAGTATTCTAACTGGGAACTTACAAAGTCGGCTGTTGGGTTTCTGGATGAGTCGTCAGGCCTAGTCACACAGAACAGAGGCTCTGCGCAGGAGCACATGTCCTGCCCACTCTTGAGCCCGGTCTCTTTTGCCAAGACCTTTTCAGAAATTTGCTGACTTTCCTCCGTCGAATTTATGGCCTTGTAGGCCACAAAGGCAGGTGTGGCCCGGTGTGGAAAGAGCGGAGAGGCTTTGCAGTGAGGTAGGCCTGGGTTAAGGTCTAATTCTTTCAACATTGATTCAGCAAATATTTATTCAGAGCCTCTTCTGTGCCAAACCCCATGTCGTATGACCTTGGGTGGGTCACTTAACCTCCTTAAGCCTCAGTTTCCTCTTCTGTTAAAGTAAACAACAACAAAAACCTCTTCCTCTTAGCATTGTTCCAAGGAGTAGAGATACAACCTAAACGAGAGTAGAGAGGGCTAGGGAGATAGCTCAGTAGGATAAGCGCTTGCCTGGCAAGCACAAGGTCCTGAGTTCAATCCCTGGTACTGCAAAAATAAACAAATAAATAAAATCAAAGAATGGATTAAAAAAAAAACAAAAACGAGAGTAGGATCTGTAAATAGTGACTGCTAATATTTGTGCTGAATCTGATTTATAGCTACTGGGAGGTGGACAGTGCATTATCACAAGTTGACAAATGGAGAGCCAACACAAAGTGGGGAAGAGGGACAATGACAGGTAGAAAGCGGAGAACGAAAATGCCTGAGCGAGTGCTTACCAGCTTTGGGAACATCTACATGTAACTGAAAAAATACAGTGCGCTCTTAGAATCCTAAAGTAACCGAGGTGGAGTTCAGACCAGGCTCTCGCTTCTCGGGTACAGGAAGAGGCAGGGCTCGTTGGAGAGGCTGCCCAGCGGCCTTGGCGCCACGCCTCCTCTGCGTCCAGAACGGGGTCTGGAATCCAGGCAAGGTGGGCAGTGAGCAGCAGACTTAGAACGCAGTCAAAGGCAAGCGGGATGACAATTCCTTCTGGAGAAGGAATCGTTCCTTAAGATATATTACGACATGCACCACAGCCCCATGCTGAACGCAATCATCTTGAACTGCACACCTGGACTAATTAAAAAAAAAAAATTTTTTTTTAAAGAGTGCTATGCCTAAGATGTGGGTTAAATGAAGACAGGAAGGAAAAATGGAGACTAAAGGACACCTGCGAGGTGCTTCCGCCCCCTGCTGGTGGGAGAAGCAAAGGCAAGATAAACTTTCCAGATCAGACGGGGAAAGACACGGATTTGAGGAAGAAGGAAAACCTGGACAGCAAGAGGACATGATTTAAAGAAGTTTTTCTATAAAGGGAGCAGGTCTCATTAGAAAGGTAATTCTCAACCTGTGAGACTCTGCCCTCGTGTTACTGAAGAAAATCATGTGATTTCATCAGATTGGAGTGGAGGGATTTTTAACTTTAACTTTAAGATTCAGGGGATTTTATATTTTATGATTTTAATAATTTTCTTGGGGCTTTTGGTTCCATACTCCTGGACGTGGCTGTGTCGGGCCCCTTCCCTATGTCCCCTATGACATTTCCCCATTTCCCCGGTTCATTTTACCACCAGCTCGCCGACACTGACCCCTACTGTTCACAGAGGGACACAACAGCCTGTCCTCTGAGGCTAAAATCCACAGGGAAAGAATCTCTAAGACAAGGTCATTCATTACCTTTTTATGATGGAATCTTTTGGCTTGACTATTAAATCCTTTTTTCTCTGATTCTGTAATTATTGTTACTTGGGATTTGTAAGGAATAGAGGATTGTGTCGGATATGCAGCTGTAAAACCTAAACAAAAATAAAATACAAATCAGTACAAAGTAATGAATTGACAACAGCCGAAAACAAAAATGAAAACAAAAACCAGGTATATATTAAAATATTAAAGTTTTACTCTGAATGGAAAAGATAAACTTGTCTTTTGACAGGAGATAAACATGAAACCATATTTTCAAGAAAATATTCCCCACTTTTTTAAAAAAAATAGAAAATCAGCACTCCATTCACAGCTCAGTTTTTATTTTGAGACAGGGTTTCACCAAGTCACTAGATTGCTCGGCGTGGGCTTGAATTTTCAGGCTTCCTGCCTTGACCTCCAGAGTGCTGAAATTAGGCACCTGTGGCACCAGGCCCGCTCCCGCCTTCTCCTTCCTAGGGTTTCCCCCTCTCTAGTCTAGTTAGATGGGGCCATGTAAGAGCCTCAAGGGGGACTGTCCCAGAGCAAAGGAAGCATGGAACAGGAAGGACAGCAGCCTGAAAGAGGAAAAGGGCCGGGGACAGAGCCACATCCCCACTCCTCCTAGGTCCAGAATCAGACAGGAGTGGAATGGCCTACGGGTCCCGAGAGGTGGGGGTGGGGTGGGGGTGAGGTGGGGGGTGGGAGTGAGGAAAGGGGCACGGGTGTGGTCCCAGAGTGGGGCTGGCTCTCACTTTCCAGAGCTAGATGAGAAGTGTCCGCTTTGAGCAGACATGGGGTTGAAAAGTAGAAGGGGATCATTTCCAGAAAGTCGGGCTCCCGTTCTCTTAGACTGGACTGCGATGCCATAGATGGAACTCTCCCCACTCCTCCTCACATCTGGGGAGAGGCTGTGGTTGCTGGAACTCGGGGGCAGCGTCGGGGTGAGCACAGCCTCCCTGCCCGAGGGTGCGCTACACACACAGGGGAGGCGGCTTCCCTGCAGCCCTCCCCTTCCCTTCTGCCCCAACTGAGAGCTGACAGGAAGGCACTGATGTGTGCCGCCACCGCCACCCTGCCTGTGGCGCCACCGGGAAGCTCTCCTAGCCCTCCCTCTCGCCAGGGTCACCTCTGTTAGCCCCAGGAAACCCCTAAGCAGTCTTCTTGCCCACCCCCGCCCCAATTTTCACTATCTCAGGAAGCCTGTCCTGAGATTCCCAGAAAGCCTCATTCCTTTTATGTTTAATGTATTTAGTACAGTGTCTACAGGGTCTCTCTGCACAGTTTGGACTCATAGTGATGCCTGCTTCAGCCTTCCTGGTGCTGGGATTACAGGCGCGTGCCACCACACCCAGCCTTAGTCCACGTCTCAGCATGCTCTGGGAGCGAGCGGGGCTGGCATGGCACGCCTGGGATCGAACCCCGGTCCCTGCATCTGCCTTAGCAGTGCTTTAGTCCACTGAGCTACCTGGCCGGCCCTAAACCTCATTCTGAGTAATAAACCTCCTTGTCCCTTCTGGAGTGTGCGTGTGACTCTGCCAGTCCTGATACCCACGCTGAATTCTGGGTGGGAGTCCTCATGACTCTGAGCTGTCCCGTACAGTAAGCCCAAGGGTCTTCACCTCAGCGTTCCAATCCTCCAAGAGAAACAGAGCCAGAGAACAAGGACAGCCAGGAGAAAGGGGGACAGTATGGGCAGGTGGCAGCTGGACATGGTTTGCACGGAAGCTACCTTGAAGGCCCATGTCTTAGTCCCTGAATTTTGGGGTTAAAAAAAGACTCCCAAAAGGAACCCTCCGAGACAGACTGCTAGGAATCAGTTTAGAAGACCAGGACCCTGAGGGAAGCAGGTGTAAGCTATCCAGATCACTCTCTCACTTACAATGGTGAAAGGAGAAAGCTGGGGTCTGGACGCAGCTCGTGTCATGAGCCCAGGCTTTCAGCTCTCTGCTGAGCTTTCTGTTCCTTGTAGGGGGCCCACAGTACGCACTCAGTTATGAATGGAGGAAGCGACAAGGAGAGAGGCCCTCGGGCCTGGGCTGAGGACCAAGCGCTCAAAGGCAGCTGCACACACACACCCAGGTGGCCAACGTGGGGAGAAGCCCGTAGACGCATGGGCGTTCCTTTCCTCTCCTTCTGAGTAGGAGGATGGCAAAACACAGCTGCAGCGAAAAGGTTTTTGCTCCCAAAGCCTACGCTGCAGGCCACTGAGGGGAGTTTTTAGAGGAGGCAGTCTCCCAGGGAAAGGACGGGCTTCCGGGCTGAGACTAAGCTGGGTTCTAGCTAAGGGGCGGGCTGAGGTCAGAGCTGCCCCTCTTTTCTTTTCTTTTCTTTTTTTGTGGGACCGGAGTTCGAACTCATGACCTTGCACTTGCCAGGCAGGCACTTGTGCTACAGAGCTATCTCCCCAGCCCTGGAGCTGCCCCTCTTGATAGGAATAAATTTTAAAAACAAACAGGATTTGAAAAAAAAAAAGAAAAAAGAAAAAAAAACCTAAGTAATTGAATCGCTACTTGCAACCACAATGGGACTGGATTCCCCCTCCTAGCTGGGGGCGGGCGGGCCTAGGGAAGGGGAGATGGGCAAAGTATATGAAAGGAGACGCTGGCTATTAAGGCAGGGATGGCAGAAACCGGAGGTCAAGGAGGTTGGCAGTGAGTGTGTCCCGCAGGGGCCAGGTGAGCGCCCAGCCCTGCCTGAGATGCAGAGGCTTCCAGGGAAGCCACAGCCATCCTGGATTGAGGAAGTGGGTCTGGAATCCAGAAAAGCCAAGGTGGCCGCCCGCATGCACAGAACAGAGCCTGGAGGAGCGGAGCTCCATGCAGTTAAGTGGAGATCTGCAGAGCAGATCAGCGCCCCGGGGTGGGCGGCACCCCCAGCCTAGGTGAGAACCACCTGAGAGACTCAGGGGAAAACCCTGGGGCTTCCGTGGAGCCGGGCCACGGCCACCGGCAGGGCGGCTCGCCTCAGAGGTCCTGCTAATAAAGCTGAAAGGCGCAATCTGAAAGGACAAAACTGTTTCCAAGTAACTTAAACTGCACCCCAGTGCAAAGCACAAGACGATGTAAAGGAGAATAGGAAGGACACCCACCAAGTAAAGATCAGAATATCTGTCCTCCCCTAAAATTCAATAGGTGTGGGGAGAAGGAAAGGTATAATTCAAAATGAGTGTAAAACAATCAAAACTAATTGCTTAAAAGAAGTCCTTCAGGCAGAAGATAAATGATAGGGGTTGGAAATCTGGATCCACGTAAAGGAATGAAGAACTCGGGAAATATTCAACAGTCATTCAAGTCAATATAAAATGTGAAATTATAAGTATAAATTGGTCGATTTAAGAAGAAATATAAAATGTAAATACTCTGGGAGGCAGAGGGAGGGATGCAAGCTCAAACTGACCTAGGCACTGTAGCAACTTGGTGAGACCCTGTCTTGCAATAAGATATAAAAAAGGGCCAGGGTCCAAGGAGATAGCTCAGTGGAATAAGTGCTT
>PVKN010038697.1:0-11011 GCA_004027915.1 Capromys pilorides | reverse complement strand
GTACAGAGTATATAGCGGAGTCATGTAGAGGGAGAGTCACACCAAAAGAAAGAAAAAAAGAGGGGAAAATGAATCAGGTTTTTTGCATTTCATAATAACTCTGTCTGAAGAAATACTAGGAGGTTGCGTGTGAACTACCCCATTGCCCCAGTGGTTTGAGTACTTTCTACCTTGTTTTGAAGGTTTGTTTCATCACCCAATAGCTCCATCTGGGAATGTGCCTCTAATCACCTATGTGTTTGCTGAACTCACAATCTATATCCAAACCATAGCTGGCTGTTTTCATCACTTAATGTTGGAAATAATACTGTTACAAACTTTGGTGTCTGGGCGAATATCTATGTTCAGTTCTTGTGGGTACACAGTTGGCCCATATGACACTTGTGTTTTATACTGTCTAAGGAACATACAAAAATGTTTTCCTAGCAGCTGTACTACTTTTCATCACCACCAATAATACACAGTGTTTAGTCTTTTTGCAGCCTTGCCAATACTTTTTTTCTGTTTAAAAGTCATACCCATCCTGTTGGGTACTAAGCAGTTATTTTGATTTAAATTTCTAATACAATGTGTAAAATAAAGTAAATATAAAGTCCAATGCCATGATGTACTTTAGAGCAGCAAGATGGTCCACTGTGTTTTCCTTCTACACACACACACACACACACACACACATACACACACACACACACACAGAGGTTAAAGCAAAGAAAAAAATAATACCTATTTCACTGTAGTATTTGTGGCAGAATGCTTGAGTACAGTGAAGTTATGAGAGGCATATTGCCAAGAACAAAAGAATAGAAACTTATAATGGTTTTATAAAGAAAGAAACTAAGTACCCATTCTCTGGTGTCTTATCTCTCTAGGTAAGATTAATCCTGAACCAAGAACTTGCTTTGCAGTGGAGAAAGTGTAGGCAGGAGACCCGTACAAGAATCTACTGGTGTCACAATTGCATGAATATTTTCTGATACAGAAGCTTATAACCCTCACACATCTCAAAACAGTTTTGGGATTTATTGCAGAAATCATACTGCTTAATTGCATTGTAGAAAAATCTTCTCTCACATTGTGCCTTATCCTACCTGGGCTCCAAAATGTCACTTTCCTGAAAATTGTCCTGTTAGAGATTCTGTAAAGCAACCCGGTGGCTACCCCTAAAATTTCAAATGAGTGGACTCTGTGACCTTCATCAGGCACCTCCCAATTCGCTTCCACTATTCTACAAATTTCAGTGGCCCTGCCCTCCTCTTGCACTAGAAAGCAGCCCATGCTTACACTTTATTGAACTGTATTCACTAATGCCCAAGGAAGAAGCAAGATGGTTTTGCTTACTTAATTTTTGTTCCAGGAAAATTTCAGAGTGGTCTCCTTGAGTGGCTTGACTTGCAAATTCCCTGGGAAATAGCCAGGAAATAATCATATGTGAAAATATTGAAAAATCTATCTCAGACACGCTGGCAGTTTTGTGTGACTTTGAATAATAA
This sequence comes from Capromys pilorides, assembly GCA_004027915.1. Taxonomy (NCBI): domain Eukaryota; kingdom Metazoa; phylum Chordata; class Mammalia; order Rodentia; family Capromyidae; genus Capromys; species Capromys pilorides. The sequence goes on along the minus strand of PVKN010038697.1, from coordinate 9,521 downwards.
AAGGTTATAAACAACATAAAAAATGGGACTAAGGAGAAGGACTGTGGGCTGCACGGTTGTGGGAAACACCTGGTTGCACTGGGGTGCTCTCCTGGGCCTTGGCCACTGCCAAAGTGCACCTTTGAGTCAGCAGATTCTGCTGCCTGCTCATGGCCCACAGGCCTTGCTGGCATTGCTCTGACCCCAGGAACTGGATCCTGTGTTGAAGATGCTCCCAGAACGACAAAAAGAGGAATTTGTAAGTGTCTGGTCTGAGAGCCCAGGATCCAGAAGGAAGACTTTTGGCATTCTTACATCGATTATGAGATATGTATTGATACTAAGGCATGTGCTTTACAATGAAAACGTCCTTTGTATGAAGAAGATACAGAGAATTCATGCAGCTGAGACAGATTCTAGAGTAATGCACTGCTGTACAGCTGCCAGAACTTCTACCTAAAAACTGTTTTTCAACATGAATAATTGCCAGCACATTGATCAGTGTCACGAGGGTTTTGAAGATTTGCCTCAGAAAAGTCCTACAGAATGCATTTTTGCTTTCCAATAGCAGCCTTCACCTGTTCCTGAAGAACCACCTGAACTTCAAGGACATTGAGGCATGTGTTTCTGGGCAGACCAACTTCTCAAGGGAAGAAGCCATACATGTTTGCCTTAATGAATGGGCATTTCCCTGAACAAGACCAAAAAGGAAAGAAAGAAAATGATGTAGAATATGATTCAGAAAGTTCATCCTCTGGGCATGGACACAGTAGTGATGACTGCAATTCACATAGAAATGACATAAGTACAGCTCCACATGAATCTTGAAAAAGAATTCTAATGTTACTGCACTAGGTACAGCAAGTTGTGTCCAGTCATAGAGAAGCCCTGCTGATAGTGCTGGCCAGATAGCTCAGCAGACTAAAGCACCTGCTTTGGTAGAGCACAGCAGCGGGGTTTGATCATCCTTATTTTGCCGTCCCTACCCGAGATGCACTGAGCCGGCTACTAAGACTGATCAATGCAAGCCTGTAATCCCAGCATTCAGGAGGTGAAAACAAGAGAATCACCGAGTCCGATCTACATAGTGAGAACCTGCACACCCTGAAGACTCTGTCTTAAATTCATAATGAAAGAAAGCCTTCTACTCGTAATGCTCCCTAAAATACTATTTGTTTAAGATTTGTAATTAATTCTTTTATTCTTTTAGAAGTGGTACTAATTATAAAAACATATCTGGTTGACATGAGGTTTATTTTTACTTATATCCTTTATTAAATTATAAGTTCCTTAAATAATAAAAAAGTGCAAACTCTTGAGTTCGATCTCCAGTACCATAAAAAATAAATAAACTTAATCTCTGTAATGCCAAGTACCCAACACTTGCAACAAGCAGGGGCCAGTGGAGGGTACATCCAGTCCAATGCTCAACTGACGTACAAGGTGACCAGTTTCTAGGTATCTGATAAGAAAATTCACATGCTAGGTGCGAACCCTAAGGATGCTAACACTAAAACCGGCTAAACTAACAGATAATTACCATACTGCATTAGTCAAAAGGCTGAGATGCAAGAGTGGGATCAAATAGATCTACAGAGAAACTAGGCAGAGGAAAAGTGAATTTTAGGACTCAAGAGTATCAAAGTAAAATCAATAAAAGTACATTTTTTGTACACAGAAAGTAAACATATATCTCATAAATTCTTTTTACTGTCACCTGTTATCCTCTTATCTATATACAGGCATTCAGTGAATTACTTTAAGACTCTCTCATCAATAAAATAAGCTTAAAATGGAAAAAAAAGAGAAAGACTTCTAATAATACATTCTTACCTAAAGTTCACTGTCACAATATTACACATTTAAATTGTTAAACATGGCGGCTTATCTTATTAGTGGTAAATGTGTTTATGCTATCTGATTTTATCTAAGCTTCTGTATAAAGTTAAAAGCCTGAGAATACTATCCTTTCCTTTACCACCAAATATTATCGGTAAACAAGATCCTGCCTTCCAGGGGCCAGGGAGATAGCTCAGTGGAATAAGTGCTTGCCTGGAAAGCCCAAGGTCTTGAGTTAGATCCCTGGTACCACAAAAAACAAACAAATAAATAAACAAACAAAACTTTCCAAGATCCTGCCTTCCAATGAATGCTTTGTATGTTTAAAAATCCACAGTTGGTTTTATTGAGCTTACACGATTAGTATATAGGTAGCATTTAAAATCCAGGTAGAGCATTCCTTCCATATCAAGGGGACAGTTACTATAAATGTGGCATGTGTGATGTTAGCCACTGTGAGAACAGTGTGGACCAGACTGCTTTAGACATGGGGTAGATACTTCATAGATATCTTCTCTACACTGGCAAAGCACTTCACTTTTCAGTGTTGGAAATATTTAAGAATAATTAATCTTTCCAGTATTATGTTTTACTCAGTGATGGAAAACATATCTTATGAATAAAGATATATTATGATAATATTTACATCTTAGAGAAAGCAGAAAGTGTTAGTCATTTTATTTATTGTCTTCGTTACTCTTCTTTTGTTGCGGGTACAAAAACCAGACACACAAGCTTAGGGAAGGAAAGGTTTATTTAGCTCACAGTTACTGGAGGTTTCACATAGCAGGATCTCCAGGCACTGTGCTGCCGGGTCCAGGATGATCCACTCCATACCTCCCAGAGAGTCTGTCAGGCTTTGGGTGTGCTGGCGAGGTACATGATCTCAGTTTAATGGTTGGAGCCTCTCTGGCCCTGCCCATCAAGCTACATGCTTGACCACCCCAATATTTACATGAGGCTTTGGGGGGGCGGTCAACTAGATACAAACAATAACACTTATGTCTGCAATATCTACATTCAGAAATGCATTTTTCATTGTCTAAAGTCAGCTTAAACAAATGGCTTCTGAAACTAAATCATTTTGTTTCATTATTGTTGTGTCATTAGAATTACAGGTTAATGAGTTATTTTCTGACCAGCATAATTTCTAATCACTACGTAACTTTCATTGTCCCGTGATGGCTTCTTACTATTCAAATCAGAAGAATATTATAAAAATTGCTAAATTTATTTTTATCAATAAGCATTCCCATTATTTGGAGAAGATGTCAACTTGCCAATTTCAGAGATCATTATTCAGTTGTAAAAAGGCTTTTCTTTTCAGGCACTTACCTGAGGGATGATATTTTAATAAAATGTCTGTATATGCACATGTGGCCCAGAGATAAAATGCCTTAGATAAACTACTTTGAACTTCAAATTTCAGATGAGGCAGCATTTTTTTGAGATAAAGATTCAACTTTCTTTCTGATTGAATTGTAAAAAATATCTCTGTGAATCCAATGGGCAGATGTTTTCACGCAGCTGGAATAACTGGTTGCTTTAATGTTACCCATCAAGTACATGGAACAAAGGCTGCTAGGGAAGTTACCTTTTTTATTTTAACTGAGCGTTTAAAAGTTATGATAGTATTGAAAGTATTCAAAGTGTTTGTCTCAAAGAACAACAAAAACCAGAAAACTAAGATCCAGCAGAATTAATTTAGATTATGAATGATTTAATTTCTCCGTTTTTGATCTAAAACATTAGAATTTTGTAAAATGCTGATGTAACATAACTTGCATTCTATTATTTTATCATCTAAGACTCATTGTTCTAATGCAAGGGGAAAAACAATTAAGAACTTTGCTGCAATACAAATTTTTGCCACAAAGCATCAGAGCAGTCCCAGATCCTCACCAATGTGGATTTGATCTAACACTGTTGCTCTTTCATAGCACTTTGAAAAGCATACTGTGCAACCAGTTGTCATATTATTTTTATATTTGTTTATGTATTTATTTATTTTTGTAGTTTAGGGAAGGGTCTACAGGGTGTTTAGTGTCTCACTACTAGATCAAACTCATAATGATCCACCTGTTTACAACCTCCAAAGATCTGGGATTATAGGCATGCACCACCACGCCCAGTGTCTCTAGTATTTTTAAATGATGTAACACAGCCATCAAATGAATTATGGCCTCATGTGTGGGATGAGAACTTCATGTGTTCATTGTTTCCACATTCAACAAGTGAAATATAAATAAAAAATAAAAAAGTGAAAAACCTAGAATAAGTGGATAAATTTATTGATCCTTATAGCTTACCAAGACTGAATCAAGTAGAAATGTAAAATTTGAGAAGACTAATATTGAGCAATGAGAATAAAGTAGCACTAAAATTCTCAAGGATTTCTGGATGGCCAAATATACTCATGGATGGGCTGGAGAGATAGCTTAGTGGAACAGTGCCTTGCTTGGCAAGCACAAGGTCCTGAGTTCGATCCCTAGTACCACTAAATAAATAAATAAATAAATAAATAAATAAATAAATAAATTTGAAAAAATACATTCATGGTGTTCAGCACTCAACTTCTTTACAAAGAAGTAAAAGAAACAGGTGAGTAGCTGCCTTTTCAGGGAGTGACTACTGAGAGACAATGCTGAAATTCACGAGAGTGATGAGAAACTCCAAAAATGTACAGATTTTTTTTTTTTTTTTTGCACTACTGGGTATTGAATTCAGGACTCTGCACTTGCCAGGCAAGCATTTATTCTACTGAGCTATCTCCCAGACCCCCAAAAATGTACAGACTTTCGATGGCAGCATAGGAAAAGAAGCAAAATATAATGGAGACTGTGACCTTGTCTTCCAGCTCTAAAGATCTCTTTTCCAGGGGAAATGATGAATGAAAGAGTCCCAGCAAGCCCCATCTATATGGTAGAAATATTTGCTACTAGAAAGTTTCAAAGTTCTTACAGGCTTACATGCAGTATATATTGTAGCTTTATTTTTCAGAAAACACTTACATTGTCTTAATATAAGTTAAACCTTGGAATCTTTGAGGCTGCAGTCCATCAGTGCTATCTTGAGAAGGTAGCAATGGAACAAAAAGCCAATGGAACTGTGGCAGAAAATGCCCCTTTAGCCAGTATACTTCAGTTAGTTAGTTGTTCAGGTAATGCAGCCAGGTTACAGTTCCTGTTACTTTTGTTTCTTAGAAACTGCTGGTCATTGTGATGCACAGCTTGTTACTATGATCCATATTGTAAGAACCAATCTTCAAGTGACAAACCATTCTACCTCTGTGCTTTCTGCTTGCCTATCCCAAATAAGCTCCAGGTCACCAGAGATCAGGGCCTGATATTTGGGGAATAATCCTGATCAGTGCCTATCAACATAAATAAAACTACCTCCAAATCCTGGGTGTCATTTAAGTGTTTCTGTTTGTCATTGCACATGACCCATGAGTACTTCTGCTCTTAGGGCTCTTGTGTAATACATGTATATTCAAATTCTGTTTTATAAGCACATTAAATTAGAGGAAAATTTAGCCCATTTTAGACTATATTCATTTTAGTTTTGAACCTGAAAGAAATTGACATATTTTCGTGTGGCCTTAAAGTATCTAGGAGACATAGAGATACGGATGACCTTCTGTCTTCAAATGATATTCAACCCTGAGCCATGGTTGATCTCATATTATTATTTACTCATCTTTAGCTAGTACTGTATCTTTTCTGTAATCTGAAAAATGACTTTGAGTGAGAGGTAAGATAATAAATATGGCTTACTAAAAAATACCTGGAACTTCTGCATTCTCTTTTCTGATCCCTTTGTTTCCTGGTTGGTCCAGACCCAACTACTGCTAGCAGCTTTCCAAGAACTCAGAAAACAGTAAGAAAAATTCTAGTGAGAATGGTGGCAGTATTGTGTTCTGCATTAGCTGACACAATAGAACAGGTTCCACCAAGGAGAGGTGGGAAGGGCGCAGTGTTATAGATTGAATCTAAGAGTGCATTTGAAGCTTATCTTGCTTGCTACTATATGCTACATGGGGAAGTAGCTTATCTTCACTTAAAACTTACGCAAGGAATTGAAGGAATACTCAGAGGACAACTTGGGCCTTGGAGATTGGAGACCAAGCAGACTGATGCCTAATTAGTTTAAAAGAAGAAAGGGGGTCTCAGTAACCATGTGACCAATATGAAAAGAGAATGGGCTTAATAGACAGTGCATTCTGCCCGGCCTCTAGCGGTGGGGCAAGGTAGTGTGTACATATTTTACCCCAATGCCTAAAGGGTTGGACAGCAACCCTGGATACATGTTATTGCCTGCTGCCTAAGATATTTACCTGAGTGTGATTCTGTGATTTTAAAAGTAGCTACATTGACATGAATAGCCAATTTTTCCATAAACTGCTCTCTAGAAATTAATATCATTTCTTACTATTAATGGTTACAAACATTGCTATTATAACCACTCGTGAAAGTGTCCTGGAGTATGCTGCCACAATCTTCTGCAGTAAGATTATGTTGTTGTGCCCAATATGTAGGTTCTTTTCTGTGACAGAATTGATTTTACCTCCATCAAATGTGTCTTGGCTCCATTGTCTTGTGTTGTGTGTGTGTGTGTGTGTGTGTGTGTGTGTGTGTGTGTGTTTGTAAGCATGCAAGGTTTATTTTGGCTCACAGTTTGAAGAGATTACAATCCATAGTCTGATGACTCCGTGGTAAGGCAGCATAGCAAAGGGAACCGCAGAGGAGAAATAGGTCATATCAAAGGAAGAAGAAGAAAGCAAAAACCAGCCTGTCTTGCATTTTTAAATGAAAGAGAGTTAGGTAAATCCCATGTTACTTATGGACAATAGGAAAGTGTTCTCATGATGCTCTCCTCTGTCTTTCTGCCAGCTTAATCAAATTATTCCAAGGAGTGATTCTCTATTGTCCTTAACAGAGGAATCAAAGTGACCACAAGTGGAATCATCACCTATTAGATGCAATGAGCAAGCTGTGTGAGCAAGAATTTATCCTGTATGGTCTCAGATTTGAGATCATCACCGAGCATCTCATAGATCATGTGACCTAACACAAAGCAGAGTTACAAAGATTACACATCTCCAACCCTAGAAGATATTGCCAAATCGTACTCTACAAATGGAGAACAATTCAATGTAATAGTTCTGCTGGCTCTATAGCAGGTACTTCCATAGAGACTGGTTCAGAGAGATGAGAGGATGCAGTTCTAATTGGTGGGAAACAGTTGATACTGTTTGTTGTGTGAACAAACAGCCCTCTCACCAACATGACCCTTTAGTCTGACAGTCACCCATATTACTCGTATGAATTTAAGAACATTCTGCTCAACTGGACACAGATTATCTTCTTGCACAGATCACATCTTAAGTCATAAAACAAGTCTTTATGCACTTAAAAAGAGGAAACTTCCAACTCATTTTGAAAGGTGAGTTTGCATGTCCTAGTCGAGTTGCAGACAATGATAGCTTGTCGTGGAAACAATGTAGGATACTGTGTATAAGCTGTTTTCAACCTAAAAGGGTCAATCAAGCTTACTGTTCCAGATGATTTGAGTGGTTTGGTCATGCAGAGTGGTTGAGCAGCTGCATGGTTGACTTTAGTTTAAACTCAACGGAAAACAAGCAGTTTAGTATTCAGTCTATTTTCTTTCCTCAAATCTAAAGGCTAATAAAATAATCATCATATAAGACAGCTGCACATTAATGCGAGGCTCAAATTAACAATTCTGCTAGTCTTCAAACAGAATTCTTATTATTCACTCAGAACGCTCTGGTAAGTTCAAGAATAATAATACCGAAGTAGAGACACTTAGAGGAGTATTTCAACACAAAGTTCATGCAAACAAAAATGAACAAAGAAAAGACAAACAATGTTATGGTGGGAAACTCAGTGGCAATGTTATAAATATAAACATTTGTTAAACGAATGAGATGAGCTTTCACACAGTTAGATCAAGAGACCTCAAGAGAGCGCTGTGGATCTTTTCAAAGAAGCTTAAGTGCTTTAGGATGCCTTTTTTTATACCTGATACAATGGCTCATTGGTGCATGTAGAGAGCAGACGCTTGCTTTCCTCGGGAAAGTCCGCAGTACATAACAACAGCAGGTGTACCTCACACAGTATATGTGATCTCAGGAGTGAGAATCAGGTGGTGGAAGGCGATGGCGAAGTGCCTATATTTGTATAAAACACCACACTATCTCTCCCCCAGGAGGCAGGAAATGCAGCAGAAAATAGAAGAGAAAAATGTTTCATGTGACCAGAAGGGGGCATTGTGGAGTTGTCCTCTGTTCCCTACGTGGCTGCTCAATAAGAACCATTTGCTATCTAGATGACTCTCCTTAGGCACACTGTACTTCATTGATCACTTTCTTCTGTGGCCCCATAATCTCCTTGAACAGGAAATTTGGGACTCCACTGAGTTATACGCTATTACAGTATAGGTTCTTTTATGTCCTGTGTTCTCACTGACATTGAAGGGCTAGAGCCAAAATATTGGCTATACTTGTATCCCTCCTTTTTCTCTAATTGTTTAGACTGCCACCTTAAGCTGTTAACCATCCAGAAGAGAAGCTTAACGACACTATTCCCTATAACTTAGGCACTTGAGCTTAACATCATTATCTTTCTGAATATCCAATGCCTAAGACATAAAATGAAACATTCTCTCAGAACTACACAGAAAGCAAAATGGTCAAGCACTGACCATGATTCATCCAGATGACTGACACTGACAAGTGTTGCAAGTCACAGTACATAGCTCCAGGGTAAATCCTGAGGGGACCTTACTGACCCTGTCAGATGTAAAAGTTGCGTACTCTTTGTAACATAGGTCTTGCTTTAGCTTGTTTTTAACTAGCAGAAAAGTCTAACAATAAGGTATAAAAAGGAAAGCCATATTAATATACTGAGTTGTAAAAGGCTCAAGTTAACAGGTCCTGATAATGCCAGATGAGCGGATAATACACTACTGTTATCGACTATTAGACTAAATATAGAGCTACTTTCTCCTTGTGCAATGAAAAGAAAGATCTGCACTAATAAGGTGTAGACAAGAAATCATGCCTGCATCTTGTACTCTGAACAACTACAATGAAGACAGCATTATGCAATGTATTAACTATTGTAAATAATAATAATAAATAAATATAACTGTTATTTTTTTAAAAGAACCATTTACTAAAAGAGCCCTGACCTTCCCCTGATCCTTTGTTTACTAATGGGAAGTCAGCGAGTGTATTTTTTTCTAACTTGACAAAGTTCCCTTAGCAGAGATACTTATCTTCTCTCATAAGACAAGTGCTTTTTCTCAGGGCTCCCTCCAAAGGGAAAGCAAATCTATAGCCTCCTCAGTCTATATTGTGACCCAAGTAAGTTCCAGCACCAGGGCTCAGGGAGGGGTTGAGACAGTTATGATGGAAATATATTTGCATGAGCAGCCCCTCCTCTTCATAGGATCAGAAAGAAAAGATGACTTGGGACAGCCCAGTCCCACTGTGGGGCTCTTGATCTGTGTCTACCATGGATTGGACCCCTCTTGCCTTCCTGTTCCTCTTTTACTGCACAGGTAGGTACTGGTTCCATGTATCAATATATCAAGGGCCAGACAGCCAGCTTCAATCAATTTTCTTTGGCCAGGATCTTGAAGAAACTCCACTTTGTGCTTGCTTGCTCACTCATGAA
>PVKN010038696.1:0-11011 GCA_004027915.1 Capromys pilorides | reverse complement strand
TAAAAATAAAAATTATAAAAAGAAATGTAACATGCATTCATCTTCCTTAACTCTGAATTTTTAAAATTTTAAATTAAACTTTCTAAGACTTCTTCAACTAAAGACGTAAAATGGCCACATTAAAATGTCCAGAGCATTTGACAATGAACTGTATGAAAGTGAGGACTGTGTCTCTTACACAGCTTCGCTCATGTCCAGAACACCTGCTAGACCTCAACAGGTATCTGCATCCTTTGAACATACACATTTCTGGGTATAACCTCAAATCATATTAAGGAAAATATTAAGAACATAACTTTCATACTTTGGAAATGTCATGACCACTATCAACTGTTGACATTTTGCAATAGTTCTCAAAATAGGCTTTCTGATAAAGCATCTCATTTTATATAATCAATGTGACAGAAATCATATCATGGCTGAATAAAAGAAACAGGTTAGGATCATTTGCTCTGCATTAATTCCTGGATCTGATTATGAAGAATTAACTTGTGATCTAGTTTTCTACTTCGATCCCTTCACCCCTTACTCATATTGTGAAGTTTTGTTTTCTGACCTTGTATAATTGAAAGAAATCTGTCGCAGTGAAGGGGAGATCATTTACATGGTAGAAACAGACTGATTTCATGATTTAATTTCTTTAAAAGTAATTAACTTGCAGTTTTCCATCATTCTACCTCCAACTAACTTTGCCTTTCCCTCCCAGCCTAGGAACCTACATTTGACCTTTACAATAAACTTCTATATTTCAGCACAGCCATGACGTCCCATGGTGTCTCTGCCCTAACCCACATTCAAACTGACTAGCAAATTATTAAAATGGTGGGATCACTGGATGTAGATTAACCATGATGAACCAACTGCCCTGTAGTCTCTGTCAGCACAGACTGGCAGTAGCTCTTCCTGGGGATATGAAGGGTATATTTTCACTCTCTCCTTTTGAACCAAGGCAGCAGTGATGCCTACCCAAGCTGCTCTATTACATGCTACTGCAGGTCACCAGGGCCCCTGGTCATGTTCCCTCAGCACAGGCTGAGTTCTCTTGAACCTGAGGCCTACTGCTGGGTTCCTGCTTGCAATGGCCACAGGAACTCAGTGAGGAGGGAAAAAGGCATGACTCAGGAAACCTTAGCTCACAGACTGTCAGCCCTGCTTGGTCACATGTGTCCCCGCAGAGGACAGGTACCAAGTTCCCTACAGCCCAACTCACCCTTTAAGCTCAGCTGGTCTCACTGACTGGCAAACACAAACTAGTAACAGGGATTCTTCTCTGCTATTAGCATATGTTCACAATCAGAAAAACTGTATATGTTGTTATTATAATTAATTTTCTTACAAAGCAAATGAATAGAAACTATTAATCTTTCTCTTTTGGTTGAAATATATTGAAAAAGTGCAATTAACTTTGATAATATTTGTTTCAAGCTTAATTTTAAAAAGGCATTGCATTGTTGCTCCCCTGACTGCTATAGTGCCTAAAAAATTGCCCCTTGAGGAAACTAAAATCACCAAGGGAGTAGGCTCTGTCTAAAGTTGAACTGTTTCTGAATTTTCCCAGAAATTGGGGCAGGGAGTGTGAAGAATGGAAATCCGTCACACACTGCTACACCTTTATTTGCATGTCAGATCGTGCTACTTTCTCCAAGCAACAAAAACCAAGTCTCATGGCCCAGAGTACCGCTCTGGTACTCTGGTACCTCTGTGTGTGTTCTCAGTGACCTGCCTTTCAATGTGAAAGTACACTTTCATATTTAAAACTACAGTGGATCTTATTTTAATACAAATTCTGCTAATAAAACTTTGTTCCTCCAGGCTGTTACGGCAGGTTGTTCTATAGGAACCTGATTTATTAATAACAAAATTTATGGCATGAGGGGAAAAGCAATACATGGTTTTCTTGCCTAGCTTCATCTCCCTGTAATATCTTAGTGATGAGTCTCCTGCTGGCGAGCATTCTGTAGCCAAGAGGAATAAATAAAACGCGGAGGTTCAGCTTGTGAAGATCTCTTTTATTCTCTCACTCTTCAGCAGCTTCACAGCCCAGACACACAGTTTTCCTTCTCTAACCTGCAAAAGCAACAGTTTGTCTCCCTGGTCCTCCACCTGTCTCTTCTATCCTATGCTTAAGGGCACAGAGTTGGAGAAAATAAAGTTTCTGTTGCCTTTAATTTGGTCATGGATAAGTCTTCCCAGCCTGGCTTGAGTCACCAATACTCAATTACACTCTCTTGGGCAAGTGCGTGCCAGGGGGACAGTCAGTATACAACAATCCTACATTGGACCACAAACTAATTCACCCTAGCTAGCAATTTAACAAGTCACCTGGGAGCTCATCATATTTTCTGAGGCTTAAAAAAGGATATTATTTTTATAAAGCCTCACTGATAAACTCTGTCACTTTAAATAAAGTAGTGCTACATATCCCTATAATAGGCCAGTACTACGCAAATTAGAAGCTCAACAAATTCTTGTTAAAGGATGAATTTATGCCTTAACTTGGTGATTAATAGAAATCATTGAACTTACTAAGCCTCAATCTTATCTAAAATATTGATCTGACAAAATGTAGATCTAATTTAAAATATTGATCTCACAAATCTTACCTAAAATGTTATAGAGGAAGATAAATATGAAAATGGTCAAGGGGGCTGGCCAAATAGCTCAGGAGATTAAAGCACCTGTAAGCAGGCACAGGGGGCTGGGGTTTGATCCCCAGGCCTGCCTTGCTGGCTCCGCCCCTGGGATGTGCTGAGATGGCAATTGAGTTTAGGCATGGTGGCATAAGCCTGTATGTAATCCCAGGTCTTGGGAGGCTGTAAACAGGCAGATCACTGAGTCTGATCTAGTAGTGGGACCCTGTAAACCCCGTGGACCTTTTGCTAAAATACAAAAAGAAAGAAGAAGAAAGAAAGAAAGAAAGAAAGAAAGAAAGAAAGAAAGAAAGAAAGAAAGAGAGAGAGAGGAAGGAAGAAAGGAAAGAAAGAAAGAAAGAAAGAAAGAAAGAAAGAAAGAAAGAAAGAAAGAAAGGTCAAATGTCATCAAAAGCAAATATCTTGCTCTTGTTGTCAATATCAAAAGCAATTCTTTCTCACCATGCTTTTTCCTCCAAGGAGTAACTTCTTCCCACAAGCACAAAATTTCTCTCTGGAACATGCCTGGACTTCAACATTAATAATAAGGACTGTTATCTGGATCTCTGAGTCTCCTACTACTTAACCCTGCTTTGTGACTAAATAAACTCTCCTAAGTAAAGGCCAATGTACACTTCATGTACTAAAATAACCCAGGCCTTTCAAATAAGACATATTCCACTGAGGGTAGGAGTAACGTCCCAGAATCAGCCTCTCTCTGCAGAATTCTCTCTCATGCCTCTTTTCTCTGGCAACATTTCATCATGAGCTACCTCCCATTCAAACCAAACAAAGCAGCAGATGTGTTATACGGTCATTTATTCCTGAACATCAAATATATCACCCCATTGGATTTGAATTCCATTATTCACTCTCTCAAGTTTGTATTCACTTTTCAGAAAAAGTAATGCATCTTGCTGCAGGCAGCATGTCCACATCTGTTTACTTCACCAAATACCAACTGGATCCTTTCAATACAACTGCCAAAGCTGAAACTGTATTGAAAATGTGTTAAACAGTTTGTTTATCAAATGTCAAGCACTAAATATATGTTTCTCTGGATTAATAATGCTTCAGTGTAAAGACACTGAGAAACCTACCTACTAGTTTGTAATAAAACCTACATTTTACTAGTAGAAATGAAGGGCGGGGGAGGAAGAGTCAATCAAAATACAAAAGCTGACTTTATCTGTAACAAGGATGCAGAAGAAATTCCAAACTAAGTGGGATGAAGAGTCTGAAACCAAGATAAAATGTATTAATAACCTTAAAATCTATTTTTAAAAAATTCAAGCCAGGTGTGATGGTACACACCTGTAATCCCAGCACTCTGGGATATTGAGGCAGGGAGACAGAAAGTCCGAGTCTAGACGGCAATTCATTGACTTAGCGAGACCTTTTATTGAAACTTAAAAAATATATTCTCAGGTGACAGAGTGTATCTCAGAGCAAAGGCCATTCAGCCCCACGCAATACCACAAAATAAACACCAAGAGATGGAGGGAGGGTTGCGAGAAAGGAGGAGAAATGGAAATTAAAAAAGAATTAAGATGTGTTACATACATGTACTAACTCCCCATGATGAATATAATCATTATGTACATGTACACATAAAAATTTCTTAAAAATCAAAACAGAAATACAGTTTAAGGTTTAGATTAAATCATCAGGCATGGTAACATTCTTTTTTTTTTTTTTTTTGGCGGGACAGAGGTTCGAACTCACGATCTTGCACTTGCCAGGCAGGCACTTGTGCCACAGAGCTATCTCCCCAGCCTTCAAGGCATGGTAACATTCTAATCAGAAGTAGAACATATTGGAGCTGGTTCCCTCTTATCATCTGATTCTTTAAAGCCCTCATATTTTGTAAAGATAATTAAGAGGTTTCCTAGCTTTATATGTATTACATCCATATCCATTTCTAAAATACATTCATTCATTCTGCTCCTATTTAGCAGAAGCCAAAAATTACAAAAGATTAAGGACCTTTTAAAGAAAGACGAGGAAGGTTGCCCCTAAAACTGGTACTGGGGGACAATATTTCTACTGTTATAATGTTAGAGAAAAATTCCTAAAACTTATAGTTGATAAAATTATAGATAACTAATAGCTGTTCCACAGGTAGCTGTATAAATGGAAAGATTAACAAGCAGAGTCCAAGGGGTTCCCCACCTGAAAACTTCCCTTATAAAGATGGGAAATTTTGCCTTTTGTCATGAATTAATCAATTATCAATCTAGTGCCATTCAATTAATTCACTTCTTGTAACATTTGGCAAAAATGTTTGGAAATGGATAAGTATACAGCTTTTTCAAGTTTATCATGTTTTTAAACCATCTATGGCACAGAAAGGGTATTTTTTGATGTGATCGTAGGCCTTACATACTCCAACTTAATATATCCCATTTAAACTAGTAGTGCTTTGATTCAAGCAGAAACCACCACAGCCAATCTCCCGGGCTTTCAGGTGTATTCCCAGAAACTCTCAATATCTGAAATCTCAACTCCAGTCCAAGAAAAGCCACTACAATCACAAAGCCAATGAAGACAGCCAATGGTCAGACTCAAGGAATGATGAAAGAAATCATTTCAGGCCAGATATCAGATCCCCTTTTGTGACAAAGTTGGAAACATTTTACAAACTAGAAAAAGTATTTAGTTGAGACATAACAAGATGGTAAATCTAAGCTAATGCTTCTTCAAATATGCTACCAAGGTTTGTGCTGCTAGATAAAGTTAAAATCATGTTGAGCTACCCTGAAGTTCATCTATCAGTTATGATAAATGCAAAGAATTCTCTTGATAAAGCAGTGTTAAATAGGTTGAAGTTCACCCATCCCAAATTCCAAGTAGAAATATCCAATTTTTAGGAAGAAGAGCAATTAACATTATGGAGTACTAACTATAGTAAGTACTGTGGAGGTGTCTTCTATATCACTCCATTGAAAAGTCTGAGGTAATAGCCCCTGTTTTATAAATGAACAGCTCAAGTAGTATCTATGTCTCAGTCCAAAATTGCACTCAATAGAATAGCAAAAATTACAATGCAAGGCACTAACCACAATATTCACACCCTCTTCCTTGCTATGTTATCCTCAATACTGCTATGATTTGCTAATATCTAATGTGATGGTGGTTTGTCTTCTGGACAGGTTGCTCCAGTACAAGATATACATGCATGTTCTCTAATTAATTATGGGGATTGTATTCATTAAAGGCTTTTTGCACTTCAACTTAGTTGCACATAATGCAGTAACCTAAATATGCAAGAAGAGTGATTTTTAAGTCATTCAGAAATTACTTAATCTAGTATGATTAAGTAAGATGAAAAGTCTGATTCAATCAATAAGTGGATAGGTTTTAAATATGGCAATATACTGGTGATGAAGTAAAAAAAAAAAAAAGACTGATGTCTCATTTAATGAAAAAGTAGACACAAGCACAAAGGATAATCTCAGAAACTCAAGAAATTGTGAGCCCTGAATTGCAGAGAATGAAGCTGAGTAAAAAGTTCCTTAGAGGAGAAAGAAGAAAAAAGAGAAAATTGGCTTGCAGAAAATGATGATGGAATTGGAGACAGAGATAAAGAAATGGTAGTTATTTTTCCCATGATTTTCAAGTGAAGGAATAGAACACAGAGCTCCTGAAACTAAAGATTTTATTTTTAAGAAGAAAGCACATTAAGAGCACATACAGTAGAGGAAAGAAAAAATTAAGTTCTGACGAAATGTTCAAAATGGAAACAAGAATAATAATGAAAAAAGTTTCCAAAGATGATACTTTGAAAATTGCAAGATTATTGCAACTTCTGAAAAAGGAGTCATTTTGAACTAAGGAGCTGGTTGTTAAAAGAATTTTCTGGTAATTTGGTGGTGCTTATAATTTTTAGCCCAGTATGAAAAGATACAATGTATGTTATTCTTCATAATATTATATTTGTGCAAAATCTAAAATATCACACTGGGAAAGATTTCAGCTTTCTTCAGGAGAGCAGAATTAAAATAAAGACACATGGGCTAGAATAGGCTGACAAAAACTTTGACAACCAAGTCCTGGTAGAATAAGCTGACCGAGCTTATCTTCGTGGGCATCCTAATAGCATATGGAATAAACTTCCATAGGTTACTATCTATGTACTACGAGCTAATGTTTACAATCATTCAGTACAATAAACTTGCTTTACCTGCCAATAGTATCAGTAAAACTATCATTTTAATAATTTTCTTGAGAATGTCTCTATTTAAAATAGGCCAACACTTAACAGGATGAACTTGTTAAAAATAACGTGTCTGTAGTTGTGAAACTGTAATTATAATTACATAGTCACTTATGATCATTTTTGATGGTTCTTGCCAAAGACAAATGAGTATAATGAAGTCCATTAACGGGCCAATATGTTCTGGGAAAGTGGAGAGAGGGGCTTTCAGAGAAGTGCTCTAAAGAGCAAGAGGGCACACAAAGGCCAATGCCAGGTGCAGGTGAAAATCCACGCCGGGACATCAGGTGGTAAAGGACATAGGGTGACAACAGGGCATTGCATGATAAGGTTTCAAGTAACTGGAACAAGCAATTCTCACCAAAAGTCAGTAAATACCCTGCTGATAAAATGGCTACTTTCAGCTTTTTAGAAAATTAAAAATGCATTAAGGGGGATATTCTACCACTGCTGATTTCCCTGATATTATAAGGCTCTTCAGGGGTGTTCTATAAAGATGTTTATACTGCAGTAATATTATAGAATAAAATCTGTCACAGATATCACAGGGCAAAGCAGTCACCGACACCCTATTTTCCTTGGGCAGGATTAGGAAACCTTGGGGTTATTTCCACCAGCTGTTCACCTCTTCCATAAGGCAATATAGATTTCAGAATGAAGAGCTTCCATGATTAAATTGTTTTTGAACAGTACGCACCACCACAATTAAACTAGGGATTGAGTGAGATGCTGTTACCAATACAGTGATGAGGGAGATATATTAAATGAGGGTGGACTAAGAAAAACCACATACAATCAAAATAGGTACCAGTCAGTCCTTCACCCAAGCTAACCAAAATTCATTTAGCTGCATTTAAAAATTAAGAAATTCATGAATTATTTTCCAAATATAATCTAAGATACAGCATCTACCACCCCCCTATAGGACGTTCTATTTCTGTTTAACATCCCCTTTCTCCTTTGCTTCTACTTCAGTAATTTCCTGTTAGCACTGAAAAGAATTCTCTGTGATCACAGAAGTGCTTTCTATGGTTCAACAGGGTGGCCACTAATCCCTGTGCCTACTGGGCGCTTGCATATGATTAGTTGACTAAGGCCTTGAATTTATAATATTAAATTGTAATTAATATAGGTTTAAATGCCTAATGCCTACTTAGTGGAATACACAGCAGACGAACGGGTACTAACTAAGCAACATTTGAGGACATTTAGGAGTAACAGGCTTAAGATCAATCCACAATGCACACTAGAGTCATATCAGGGATGGGGGATAAAGATAGTTCTGACAACTGGAGCCTCCTTCCTGGAGTGCAATCTGATTCCTTTGGAGGGAATGGTATTAGCATCTCTAACTCAAGACCACAAAGGAGGCTAGGAAGATAAGCTCAGTGGACTAAGCACCTCTAAGGCAAGCACAGAGACAGGGGTTCAATCCCCAGTACCATAGGCCACGCCAGCTCCAGAGACTGGGCATAGTAGTGCACACCTGTAATCCCAGTACTGGGGTGGCTAAGACAGGAGGATCACTATGAGTATAAGCTATATAGCAAGACCCTGCAGCAAATAGGTAAATAAAAGGTTTTTTAAAACTTTAAAAAAGAATTTGGGCCATTCACTACCTGTTGTGCACAACAAACTCCAGTATATTTTAATCCTTGTTTTACAGACACACATGTGGCACAGCACGCCACTTGAAAAGGAGCTCACACTGTCTCTGACGGTTGTATTTCAGTAACCTCATGAAGGAATCTTCATCACCATAGGCAAAAATGTTCACACTGTACAAATTAAAAAATGAGTGCTACCAACATACACCAAAGATCAAAGAGGAAGACTCACTTGGGCCTTGCCGTCTCATCTATTTATAATTACTGATTTACATTGTCCTCCTTATTGAATTTGCTACCACTTACAGTCACCTGTCCAGTCATTCCAGTAGCCACTAAACATGTAACTATTTAAACTGAAAGCTAGTGTAACTTGAACTATAGTTTCAGTCCCTCAGTCACACCATCAACATGTCACATGCTCAATAAGAGCCACTGTGGCTCACTGGCATCAATGTGGGCAGAACAGAAAGAACTCTTCCATCCCAGTGAAAGCTTAGGGGCTAAACATACACTGCCACCATGACATAATCTCTGCCTGTACTTCCACAGTGATCACTGCTTAGGACGCCCCCGCCTTCATTCTTTCTCTGCAGTCATAGAAACTTGCACTTGGACTCGGTAGCCTCCACCTACAATGCAGTCCCTTCCTGGCCCCACACCAGGTTCATCAACAGGCCTAGTTTGCTGATCTGATGCAATCTATAATTAACTATTGCTCATAGACACAGCACAGATCCTACATCCATGCCCACAGCCTGGGCAGATGGCCATGGAGTTCAACAGATATGGCCCACTGCTCAGTTATGCCATGCTCCCCAGGCTCAGTTGTCTAAGGTTCAGAGGTCATGCATCTGCCCAGGTTTCTCAGATTGCCCTGGGTCCAGTTGTGGCACTGTCCACACTCCATCAATGGACTCCATCATCTCCAGACCTCTTCCTGGGTGCTGGACATCCCATCCTTTATAGATAATTATTCGGACACTGCCCTGTGCAGTTGTTGCCATCTGAAAAGTCCGCTGCTGTTGGGAGCCCTCTCTTCCTTCCTCCATCTACTGACTGAGAATGAGTTCAGCTTTTCTCACCCTTTTCTGGGCTCTGGCCAGTTGGGGGGTGTGGGACACGACTCTAGGCTGGCCCTCTTCCTTGGTCTCACAGTGAGCCTCAAGTTGGAGATTCTCTAAGCTATGACATGATTCACTAAATATCCACGCTCTTTTGCCTAGCTGCAAATGGCTAGCAGATGTCCCAGGAGTCCATGCCAGTGCAGTGGGGTTTTTCCACTGCAATTCTCTGCTCTGTAATAGGATAGAACCCATGACCTTGGGGTTATTAGCACCGAGCTTTCACCAGCTGAGCTAACGATCTCTGAGTTTCACTGGAAGGCTAAGGTCACTGAGATTGGGTTGCCTTTTTCCATTTTGTTCTATGAAGCTGAGGTGAATTACCTTGAGTGCAGAAGATGCACAAATAAAAATATTTCAACTTTGGGACTTCTCTCAGAACAGGTTGCATGCATAGATGATGCAAAGCAGACCTCCGAATGAGCTGCCATGGGACAGTTGCAGAATCCCTCTGCAAGAAAGCCTGATGGCAACTGATGACTTGCTGGGAAACAATGGCCTTACACATAATGAAAACCATCAAACTGGAGGACAGTCATGGCCTTAAGAAAACACAACCAAATAAAAGAATGGGGCATAAGTTACTATTTCAGAACATTTTTTTTCAATTGTTTGGGAAACTTGGTTTGTGAAACCTCTTTACCCCTTCCTTCATGTGTTCCCAGTTACTATCCTGAGAGATTGAAAATATCTTGAGATAGGAATGAAAAAATGAACGTATTTCTTCCTGAAGTGACTCCTGAATGAATAATACCAACCACTCACCCTTCATTTTAAGTAGGAAGAGGAAGGACCATGGACACAGTGGCTCAATTCCTGCTATTTACAATGATGGCTGCCTTTCATCATCGAAAACCACAACAGTGCCAGGCATGGTGGTGTGTGTGTGTTCCTAGCTCCTCAGCAGGCTGAGGCAGGGCGACTGCAAGCTCAAGCCTAGACGAGCAGCTCAGCCAGAGCCTGTCTCAAAATAAAACCCGAGGGGATGCAGCTCAGCACTCCCAAGGGTCAGTCCTCAGAACTAGAAAAAGTGCCACAAATCTACCCACAGCACTTTAATTCCCCCAAATCCTTTATTACTGATACTTTAATATTAAAATGATGACATTGAATGAGCTATTTGGTGGTATTTATGAGCTTAATAAAAATACATTTAAGTGCTATAATAGTTTGCGTTTAAATGGTTTTCTCCTGAGAGCCCCGTGCAGTTTTAGATGGGACTTGTTCAGAGGCAACCAAATCTAGTCTGATTGATAAATAGCAATACTGGGACTAAGGATGCTAGGATGAAGCATTTGAGTGCTACACCTGCCAAGGACAAGTAGCCTGCGTCTAACATAAAGGACAGAAAAAAGGCTTGTTCGTTCTCTCTCTCTCTCTCTCTCTCTCTCTCTCTCTCTCTCTCTCTCTCTCTCTCTCTCTCTCTCTCTCTCT
>PVKN010038695.1:0-11015 GCA_004027915.1 Capromys pilorides | reverse complement strand
TGGTACTTTATTCAACATTGTTGTGAAGGTTTTAGCTAAAGCAATTGAGCAAGAAAATAAAAAAAGTTATCCAGACTGGAAATAGGCACTAACACCATTTCTATTTGCAGATAGCGTGGACTTACATATAGAAAATCTAAGGAATTCATTGAAAACAACATGAAAAAACAAATGTGTTTAGTAAAGTTTCATGAGATAAGATCTATAGTAAAAATCATTATATTTCACTTGAATAGGTATTTTACCAAAGACATGTGACTGACCAATACACACATGAAAAATAGTCAACACAACTAATCATCAGGGAAATGCAAATCAAAACCGCAATGACATATCACCTCATCTGAGTAACAATGTGTATTAGTAAAGTGACTAACAAGAGCAAATGATGGTGGAGACACAGAGAGAAGGGAACATTTGTCTGTGGAAGTGTAAAATGAAGGAAATCTTTTTTTAATGTATTTGGTATAGGGTCTCACTATGCAGCTCAGATTCCTAGTGATCCTCTTGTTTTCAGCTTCCCCAGCACTGGGATTAACAGCCTGTGCCATGAAGCCCAGTCTCAATGGCTGGCTCAGGGTGCCTAGGGGTTGGGCTAGTGTGGCATGTGGTGCTGGGAATCAAACCCCAGTCCCTGAGCTTGCCTAAGCAGGTGCTCAGTCTGCTGAGCTATTTTGCTGGCCATTAATGAAGGAAATCTTACAATATACAGCATAGACAAATGTGAAGAACTTTATGCTCAGTGAAATAAGATTGTTGAAGAAGGATAAATACTATATAGTTCAATTATGTGAGCTATCTAAAATAATCAAAGCAGAGAATGGAATAGTGGTTGTGAAGGACTGGGGAGAGGGAAGAATAGTTACTTGCTGTTCAGTGGGTATACAGTCTCAGCTCTAAAAGATGAATAAATTCTAGAAATCTACTTTATAACTTCATGATTATATTAATGATACTGCATTGTACACTTAAAAGAGTACACCTTGTGTTTTATAGCTAAAATTACAAAACTTTCAGAATAAAAAAATAGGATTAATTTTTGTGATCTTGGATTAGGCAAAATCTTAGACATGATAATAAAAACATGAGCAACAAAAGAAAAGTAGCTATATTGGGTTTTGAAAAAAGTTTTTGGTGGTACCAGGGACCAAACTCAGGACCTTGGACTTGCCAGGCAAGCACTTGTTCCACTGAGCTATCCCACCAGCCCCGCTTTTGCAAAAATTAAAAAAATTTTTTTTTCAAAAATAAATAAGAGAAGGACCTGCCCGATAGCTCTTCAGATTAAAGTGCCTTCTTAGGCAGATGCAGTGGCCAGGATTCGATCCCCAGCGTGCCATGACAGCCTTGTCCCCAGGGTGTGCTGAGACAGAGATTGAGACTAGCCATGGTGGTGCACACCTGCAATCCCAGCACTTGGGAGGCTGAAAACAGGAGGATCACTATGAGTCCA
The DNA here is from genome assembly GCA_004027915.1 of Capromys pilorides. Lineage (NCBI taxonomy): Eukaryota > Metazoa > Chordata > Mammalia > Rodentia > Capromyidae > Capromys > Capromys pilorides. The sequence continues at coordinate 9,562 of PVKN010038695.1, read as the reverse complement.
ATTATGTAGTGAGACCCTGTATTAAATACATAAAAAATGATCAGTAAAAGAGAGAGGATGCAACCCACAGAGTGGGAGAATATATTAGTAAATCACTTATCCTATAAGAGAATTATATCCAGAATACATAAAGCATCATTGTCACCCAACACTAGAAAGATAAATGACCCAATTAAAAAGTAGATAAAAGGTTTAAATTGAACTTTTTCCAAAGAAAATAAAGATGTGCATGTTTGAGAAGCTGTTGCATACGATTAACCAGCAAGAAAATGCAAATTAATACCACAATGATATACTACTTCAGATACTATGTGATGGCCACAGTAAAAAATGACAATTTTCAGAGTTGGTGTGGTTGTGAAGAGATCAGAACGCTCACACTTTCCTTGTGAGGACACTAAATGGTGCAGCACCTTAAGAAAAACTTGGCAGTTCCTCAGAATGCTATACATAATCACATAGGACCCAGTACTTTCATTCCCAGATATACATATCCATAAGAAATGGGGCATGGGGAATAAGAAGCAAAATATACCATGCACAGAAATAAATTCTCTATAATGAATGTTATCAATATGTATATAAAAAAATATAGTTAAATGAAAATGTACCCATAAAACAAAAAATTAAAAAGAAAAATGTGTCCCTATAAAAATTGTACACAAACGTTTAATTTTGGGGGGGGGGTACAGAGTCTCATTTTGAAGTTCAGACTCATAGTGATCCTTCTACTTTCAGCCTCCCAAGCATCTGGGATTACAGGAGTGTGCCACCATGCCTGGACTCCAAAACCAGCTCAGTGCACTCTGGGGGCAGAGCTGATGCAGCATGTGGTACTGGGGATCAAACCCCAGTCCTTGTGCTTGCCTAAGCAGAAGCTTAGTCCACTGAGCTATCTCACTAGCCCTTATACATGAATATTTATAGCAGCCTTATGTCCATCAATTTATGAGTAGATAAATAAATGTGTATCAGTATTACAGGATATCATTCCATAATAAGGAAAGAAGTATTGATACCTGCTATAATATAATGAACTTTGAAAAAATCATACTAAGTAAAGAATGAAACACATTGCTGAAATTTGTTATACAGATTCAATGCAATCCTGATTAAAATACCATTAGTGTACCATTAGTATACCTCACTGAAGTAGAGAAAACTTTCCTAAAATTCATTTGGAACCAGAAGAGACCCAGATTATCATAAGCAATATTGGGAAACAAAGGAAAGGCAGGAGGCATCACAATCTCTGACCTAAAATTATACCATAAAGCTACTGTAATAAAATCAGCATGGTACTGGCATACAGACAGACAAGAGCGTCAATGGAACAGATTAAAAGATGCAGACACAACTGAAAACACACTCATCCACCTTATTTTTGATAGAGGGGCCAAACAGGCCGGCTGGAAGAAAAACAGTCTCTTTAATAAACGGCGCTGGAAAGAGTGGCTCTCTACATGCCAAAGGCCAAAACTAGACCCATGCACCATGCACAAAGCTACAGTCAAAATGGATCAATGATTAAAAATATTAAAATAGAAACGCCAAGTCTTCTGAAGGAAAATGTAGGTAGAAATCTTAAAGACAAAGGGGTAGGTAGAGGGTTCATGAGAAAAAATCAAACTGCACAGGAAATACATCAAAGAATCAATAACTGGGATCTCATCTTTTTGAAAACTTTATGCACTTCAAAGGAAATCTCCAACAGAGTAAAAAGAAAACAAAGTGGGAGAAAAACTATAGCTGACTGTCCCTCATATAAAGGTCTTTTATCTAGAACATATAAAGAATTAAAAAAAAAATCAGTCCCCTCAAATTCAAAGACCCAAGCCAAAAGTGGGAATCTGACTGTCTGTTTGGGCCTCCTCATGTCGACATGGCTAAGAGCACCAAGGTTTGCATTGTTGGTAAATATGAGACTTGCTATGGTGCCTCATTCCGGAAAATAGTGAAGAAGATTGAAATCAGCCAGCATGCCAAGTACACCTGCTCCTTCTGTGGCAAGACCAAGATGAACAGGTGGGCTGTGGGGATCTGGCACTGTGGTTCCTGCATGAAAACCATAGCTGGTAGTGTCTGGAGCTACAGTACCACTTCTGCAGTCACAGTCAAGTCGGCCATGAGAAGACTGAAGGAATTGAAAGACCAGTAGAACCTCTTACTACTTGAGACATCCCTAGCCTACAATAAATGGGTTAATTTATGTAAAAAAAAAAGTGGGCATCTCAGATGAACATACACTTCTCAGAGGAAGAAATATAAATGGCAAGTAAATATATGAAAAAATGTTCAACATCATTGGTCATTTCAGAAATGCAAATTAAAACAACACTGAGATTCCATCTCACCTCAGAAAGAATGGCTAACAACAAGAAGTCAGCCAATAACAAATGCTGGAGAGGCTGTGGGGAAAAAGGAGACCTTCTCCACTGTTGGTAGGAGTGCAGACTGGTGCAACTACTATGGAAATTGGTGTGGAGATTCCTTTAAAAGCTAGCACTGGAGATCCTACTTAAGCCAGCTATTCCCCTGCTGGACATTTTCCCAGGAGAAGTGAAAACATGATACCACAGTAATATATGTGCATCCATGTTTATAGCAGCACAATTTGTCATAGCTAAGTCCTGGAAACAACACAGATGTCCATCAACCGAGGAATAGATTAGGAAGATGTGGTATTTTTACGCAATGGAGTATTATTCAGCTATGAAACAGGATAAATTTAAGACTTTTGTTGGTAAATGGATGCAACTAGACAACATACTCTTATATGAAATAAATCAGACCCACATGTGTAAACATTGTATTGCCTCCTTGGTGTGAGAACCTGAAAGAGAAAATGGAATCTTAAAGGTATAATACATAGTGGGAAAAGGGAATGAACTTATTCAAAAGGAAAGGGTTACTGGGGGAAGGAGTTTTATCTAGGTATGTGAGTAGGATAATTTGGATAACTGTACTGTGCATTTCTACTGGTCTATGGAAAGAAACAGTTAATGCTTTAATTTGTTTCTTCTCTAGTTTTCAATTGTTTCTCCTTTTTCTCCTCTTTATTTCTTATATATTTCTTTCTTCCAATTTTGCATGCATATGTCTGGTAATACAAATAAGTGGTTGGAAGACACTATGCATTCCAATAAATACTGTGAAATTCATTTTACTTGTTTTAATAAACTTTATTTATTTATGTTCAGCCTGCCCTGGGGGTGGAGCTGGCACAGCATGTGGTGCAGGGAATTGAACTGTGGTCCCTGAGATTGCCTAAGTTTGCCTAAACAGACACTGTAGACTGCTGAGCTATCTCGCCGGACCTCATGTTACTTATTAAGTGAAATTCTTTGTCACTTATAATTTTTCAGCCTTAATACTATTTTGTACTATGTTTATAAAATAAAAAAGAAATACATTGGTGAAATAGGTTATTTCACAGTTTAGATTGATAAATAAATATAAAATAGGAGATGGAAACACATTCTGAGAAGTTTTCACATTTTAATGGCCTTACAACCATTACTGTGTAAAAGAGAAGTGTGCTCCAAAACATTCCTATTGATAAATGACTATCACACATCTGTGAAGTAGATGAACTAATGTGTAACTAATTTTTATTGTCTTAACTACCAAGATCCTAGGCTAAAAAAAAAAAAAAAAAAAAAAAAATCCTAGGCTGATGACATTGAAGGCAAGCCAGAAAGTATATGTATGTGGTTGAGTAGAATTTAGACTTTTTAAAAATGAAATATTAATAGTTTGGTATTTTTAGATAAAGCTTATTTTATATCTCTGTCCTCTACTAATGTGGATATGACAGTTATTAATTCCTTATAGAGTGTTTTACGAAGGCTAACCCAAAGCATTGTTTCTAATAGTGTTCCTTTTTTTTGTTTGGTGGTACCTGGCCTAAAGCTCTTCAGCCTGTGAGATCTGAAATCATAGGCCATTATGAATCATTGATTTAAACCAAAGAAATCTAGATGTCAGTCTTCCTAGACTGTAAGCTTCACGAGAGTGAAGACCACATCCATTTTGTTCACTATGGTATCTTCAATGCCTGACATAAACTTGACACTCAGTTAAGATTTACTAAATGAATTCTTACTCTGAAGAACAGTGGTTTTGAGAATGAAAAGTATATCAGGATCACCTAAGAAACTTATTAAAACACAGATAGCTAGGCCTCATCCCCAATCTTTCAATTCAGTGTACCTAAGGACCAAGAATTAGCATTTCAAATAAATTACCAGGTGATGCTTATACTGTCTAGTACACTGCTTAGTGCATAGAAGAATATACTAAATTATGATAGTTGAGCAAATAAACATAAACTCAACAATGACTTTTTTTTAATACAACTACTTATTAAACTGAATTTGTTTCCTGAAGTGGAAAAGAGGTTGGAGTTGAATTCCTTTTCCTCCTTTACTGAATTGATTATTCTTATTTTAGCTCGAGATTAATTGTATTTTTCCACAGATTAGTCAAATCACTTGTGAATGGAATATAATAAAGATAATAGCTGTTACCAGAGAAGACGGTGACATCAGATCTATACCTGAGAGATGGATACCACTGGACTATGAAAAAAAGAAGAAGAAATTTAAAAGGGATGAGGCAAGGCAACCATTATTTGTGTTTTAAAAGTTAGTAATAGTGCAAAATTTGTTTAAGAAACTCGCAGCCATGCTATCATTTGAAGTTGAAGTTTACTGTAGATGTCATAGTAAATTGTAAAATAAGTTAAACTACCTTAAAAAGGTTTGTTCAGAAAAGAAAGTATTGATGAGTTGTAGAGAAAAATACTTAAAAAATATGATAGCAGATAGGATATGAGGATGAAAATTGATATTTTGAAATAAGAAAGTTTTGAAAATTTTGGGCTCTCAGTTCTCTAAATTACAATCTTAATGATTTAGTCTCCCTTGAGACCTACAGATGGTGGATGTGCAGAAAAAATTAAATGAAGGTAGATCAAGTGTTAATATATTAATTCAGCTTTAACTATTCAATATTGAGTGTTATTTTCCCTTTCAAGTAGAAAAATGTTCAGATTATTCAAATTGTCTGGGAAAAATTGTAAACACAATACCTTTTTGTTTAAAAACAAAACAAAAAGAAACATAAGGGCCTTTAATTCCTTTCTTGCCATTGTATAAATGTAAACGTCAAGGGTATTTGATGAGTGGACACAAATTAAGTTTATTTAAAATTATACTTTTTAAAGCATTGGCTCATTCTCTTTCTAAGTGACTTCTGATTTTCTTTTAAAAAGAGAAGAAAGCAAACCTTTTTTTGTTGTTTTTTGGTACTGGAGATCAAACCTAGGACCTTGTGCTTGTCAGGCAATTGCTTATGGCATTGAGCTATATCCCTGGCCTAGAACTTATTTTTTGAGACAGGGTGTTGCTATACAGTTCATGTTGACCTTGAACTCATAATGTAGGTGAAGCTGGCCTCAATCTCACATCAGTTCTGATACCTCAGCCTTTGGAGTGTTGCACAAACAAAATCTATATTTCACCTCTTCTCTTCTAAATGTGTTTTAATGCTGCAAACTGTTGTAATTTGACTCTAGGAGCTCTTCATTAAGATGTGCTTCTAGGAGGGACCAAACTTGATCTCAACTTGAAGATCTTAAAACCAAATGATTTCCCAGGGTTCTAAATGAAACTTTGGAAGTTTTCATTATATATTTATTTATATAATGCAGCAGAATCATCTATTGACACCTTTAGGAAAAAATAAGCAGCTACTTAGTTCTGGGCATCAAATCCAGGGCTTGATGCAGGGTGCTGAGATCACAGGTATATGCCACCATGCCTGACTTTTAAAAATGGTTTAAAAATGATGCTATCACCCAATTTGATATTCTCGCTAGTACATATTCTTAAAGGTAGTAAGTCTAATTGTAGTTTTATAAAGTATTAGCTGAAGCTGAAATTGATCATCTGTAGGAGGGCAGCATGAGGCCTCACTGCCTAAAGCAATGGAACTACCCCAGTTTTGAGCAAAACATCCTGCCTGGACATTGTGGGCTATTAGCTGCTAGGCAACTTTGTGTCTTGCAACTTTGCAAAGGTATAAAAAAAAGCCCTTGCTATTCTTGAGGTGGGGGGCGCTTTGCTTATCAGGCTTGGTCTACCACCTGACCTCAACTATTATCTTCTGCCTTTATGTACTCAATCTCCTCCCCATTTTCTCCTGAGGACTACCAAGAGACAAGGGGCTGGTGAGATGGTTCGGTGGTCTAAAGCGCCTGCTTAGGAAAGCTCAGGCAACTGCAGGGACTGCGGTTCGATCCCCGGCACCACATGCTGCGCCAGCCCCACCACCAGGGCAGGCTGAGCCAGCCACAAAATAAATAAATAAAGAAACAAATAAAACAAGCAAATAAATAAATAAATAATTTTTTTTTTAAAAAAGAGACCAATAGATCCCTAAAATAAAGATAATTAATTTCAAAATTAAATGTCAATCCTAATAAGAGCAACTTGAGTTTGAATTTCTTGCTACATGATGCCAGTTACTTTCCTCTTAAAATTAGCAAAGTAGTTCAGTCCAGCAAAAGGAAAGCTATGTAAATGACTTCATTGTTTGTTATGATTGGTAAACAGGCAGTGAATTCATGCGTGTTATTTAGAACTCAAGACAAGTTAAAGGATCCCTAGTAGTACCACCTGAAGTTCAGTTGAGGTAGACAGTCTACGAAATTCCACCTGAAAAATAAACGGTTCATGTTATACTCAGGATATAAAACTAAATAAATAATCCCAACAAAGTCTGATTTCCAAAGAATGTTCTTAAGTATGACAATATCTCAGGTAAAGTAAGTTAAAGGATCCTTAGTAGTATCACCTGACTTTCAGTTGAGATAGACAGTCTACGAAATTCCACCTGAAAAATAAATGGTTCATGTTATACTCAGGATACAAAAATAAATGATGCCAACGAAGTCCAGTTCCAAAAGAATGTTCTTTTTTTTTGGCTAGCTCACGCTGCCTTAAGGGCGGTCTAGTGGACCCTTAAGGCGGGTCTGGTGTGGCTTGTGGAGCTGCGGATCGAAGCTAACCCAAAGCCTCCAAGAATGTTCAGAAATATGACATTATCTCAAGTAATCTCCAGGTAACATCTTTACCTGCTTCATCTCACTTTTTAACTGCATGATTCCAGTTCGTTCAGTTTTAGTTGCTCCAACAGCACCAATCTCGTGGATAGAAATAGCAGGACTGACATTTGTATCAGTGGGACGAACTATATAGCGAGAAATTAAAGAGAAAAACAGGATAATCAGGCTCTGCTTTTTTTCCCCATCATATTAAAACAAATAAATGTCCTTTTATTTGAAACTTTCTTTTACTGAATTTTCTATCTTATAAAAAACACAAAATTTTGTAACAAAATGATAAAATAGCAATAGCTAATATACTGTGTATCATTACTCCCAAAGTAGTTATTCAGAGTACAAGACATAGACAAAAAAAAGAGTCTCACAAAGAAACAGATAGTAACATGAAACCTTCTTTTCAACAAACTAAGATAAACTAGCAGTATAGGTAAAACAAATTTGTGTATATATATATATATATATATATATATATATATATATATATATATAGTATGGCTGGCTCAGCCTGCCCTGGGGGTGGGGCTGGCACAGCATGTGGTACTGGGGATTGAACCTCGGTCCCTGTGTCCCTGTGGTTGCCTAAGCTTGCCTAAGCAGGCATATTAGACTGCTGAGCCATCTCGCTGGCACTTGATATATTTTTGAAACAACAGAACAAGTAATTTAGGGAAGCACATAAACTTCTCCCTACTTCCCATTTGTCTCTATCTCTTTGTCTTGTCTGTCTGTCTATCTATCTATCTATCTATCTATCTATCTATCTATCTATCTCTATCTATCTATCTATCTATCTATCTATCTATCTATCTCTGTCTATTGTGTTTGTCATATAAGGGAAACCATGCAATATTTAAGCTTATGTGTCTGATTTATTTCACTGACATGATGGTCACAAGTTTGTTCATTTACCTATTGAATGTCTCAAGTTTATATTTATGTGTGACAATGTTATGCTCCATTATATATATATCACATTTTCCTTATCCATTCATGTGCTTATGGACATACAGACTATTTTCAAGACCTGTTATAAAGTGTGCTGCTATAAACATGGATGTGTCCCTGTAATATGATGATTTGAACTCTTTTGAGAAGATACCTAGAAGAATATAGTTTTGGGAATACCTGAGTAAAATGGAATTCCCTTTTAATAATGAAGTTTAGGGCTAGCCAGATACCTCAGCAGATTAAAGCACCTGCTTAGGCAGGCGCAGGGACCTGGGTTGGATCCCTGGCATGCAGTGCTGGCCCCACCCCTGTGGTGTGCTGAGATAATGTTTGAGACTAGGTGTGGTGCCACACATCTGTAACCCCAGTGCTGGGGAAGCTGAGAACAGGAGGATCACTGAGTTCAATATAAATAGTGAGACTATATAAACCCTGTCCTACATATATTAAAAAATAAATAAATAAAAATGAAATTTATTAGTGCAATTTAGTTATGCATAATAATCACATTCATCATAAGGAATTTTTTTTTTTTTTGTCTTTTAGAGACAGAATCTCACTATGCAGTTCAGGCTGGCCTTGAGCTCACTTTTTGTAGCCTTGGTTGGTCTTGAACTCACACTGATCTTCCTGCCTCAGTCTCACAAGTGCTGGGACTACAGGTGCCACCATGCCCGGCTCATCATAAGGAATTTGTACTCCTTCCCCCCACCCCACCCCCCGTTGCCCTCACCTCTTAAAAATTTCTCCCCTCGTATTTACAAAGCTTTGTTTCCATTTTACCATTTTCATTTTTCTTTTCCCTTCATTTCTTTCCCCTCTCCTCCTTGTTCCTCTTCCTTTTTTAAAATTGAATTTTTACTAAGTTTATTGGTATAATTTAGATATACATAATAATCACATTCATCATAAGGAATTTGTTTTTTAAAAGTTTTATTCATTTAGTTTTGTCTTTTTAAAAAACTTTACTTATGTTATGGACAGCTCAGCCTGCTCTGGGGGTGGGACTGGCACAGCATGTGGTGCCAGGGATCAAACCGCAGTCCCTGTGGTTGCCTAAGCAGGCACTTTAGACCACTAAGCTATCTCGCCGGCCCATCATAGAGAATTTGTATCTGTACATGATCGTTCTTGATTCCTCTTTTCTTCCCATTCTCCTCCCCTTTCCCTTCAACCCCTCTTTATTTATAAAGCTTTGTTTCAGTTTTATCCTTCTTTTCTCAGTTTTCTTTTCCCTTCCTTTCTTTCCACCTTTGCCTTTCCTACTTCATTTCTTTTTGAACAATTTCTTCCTGTTTCACAATATCTATTATACATTTTGTTTCTTATTTACACTTTCAGTTTCTCACACCACAGAGACAATACAGCATTTACATGTGTTTGATTTATTTCACTTAAGAGTATGGTATTGAGGTCCCTCCATTTAGCTATAAAAGTCTCAAGTTTATCTTTTTTATGGTTGACTAGTACTCCATTGCATAAAAA
>PVKN010038694.1:0-11008 GCA_004027915.1 Capromys pilorides | reverse complement strand
ATTTATTTATTTATTTATTTGTTTGTTTGCTTGTTGTGTTTGTTTGTTTCTTTATTTATTCATTTTGTGGCTGGCTCAGCCTGCCCTGGTGGTGGCGCTGGCGCAGCATGTGGTGCCAGGGATCGAACTGCAGTCCCCGCAGTTGCCTGAGCCCTCCTAAGCAGGCGCTTTAGACCACTGAACCATCTCGCCGGCCCCTAAAAATATTTTTTTTAACTAGGATTCAAACTGTGAACCTTTGTGCTTGCTAGTAATATCAAAATCATTTCTACTTGACTATCTTTATACGAATGTTTGCCTCAGTATACCTTGTTTGAGGTAGCACAATACTCATGCATGTTGAAATGACCTGTGAAGACTTTTAGCTATTGAATTATTCTTAACAATAGTATTTTTAATTAATTAATTACTTTTTTTCTTAATAACACTATTTACTAGAAGATAAGGGATATTTGCTTACCTCTTTCTCATTGTATGATAGGAAAATACAGTATTATTATTGTTTGTGTCTAGTTGTCCCCCCAGAGCCTCATGTAAGTCATAGGGCAGATGCAACCGGAAGAACAGCAAGTGGCTTGAGGGGCAGGGCTGGAGGACCAGGTTGGGGCTTGAGGGGCAGGGCCAGAGAGGCAGGAACCATTAAACTGGTAACATGCATTTTTCCTGCCCCACCCAGGCCTGTGGTCTCTTGGAGGTGTGGAGCCGCACATCCTGGACACAGCAGCACCCCAGCCTCTCCTCTGGACTGTGCAGTGTGGGCAGCAGTGTCTGCGGTTAAGTCTGCCTCAGGAAAGGAGAAGATGTTTGGAGAAGACAGAGGTACTGACCCTCTCTACTGAGGAAAGGCTCTGAGGTCTTGCTGCAGAGAGCTTAATTCAGGCTGTTTTAAACTATGAAACCTCCAGTAACTATGAGCTAAGTAAACTGTTCCTTCCCTCATTTCGAGTGTCAGTTTTTGGCCCAGCAATGAGAGAAGAATAGCTGAGACACAATTTGGTACCAGAGAAGTGGAGTGTTTGCTGTAGCTTAACCTGACCCTGTGGTCAGGGACTTTTGGGACTGGCTTATGGGAAGATACGGGAAACATTTGGAGATGTCACCTACAAGAGAAGTGCTGGAACAGCTTCAGCTGTTCTGTATGGGAGATTTTGCTCAAAGCTCAGACCAGAAGACTGATAGAAAGTCTGACTGTAAAGACCAGGCTAGGGAGGTTTCTGCTGAGAAGAAGGACTGCATTGGTTGTTGGACTCCAGATAATTTGTGTTCTGGCTTGGCACAATGTTTGTCTGAATTTTGCCCATGTCCAGTCTTTGCCTTAGACTGAGATTAAGCATGGAGGACTGATTAATCTTTCGAAGGAAATCTCAAAGCAGTCAAGTATTGGGACAGTGGCATGCTTATTGTTGAGGGTCTCTTAGTCAGATTTATGTTGAGAATAAAGAGCAAAGAGCCCAGCAGAATGATCTAAAAGTTTGTGAGTTTGGCCAGAAAGGAAGCACCAAGAAGGCTGTGGACTTCAAAGCTAGCTCTCCATTACCCAGAAGGAATAGGAGATTAAAAAATAAGTCCTGAGGGTATCACAGGAGGCGGCAGGTTCTTGCCCTTTGCAGCCTCAGAATCGCAAGAGTGATGAATTTTGCTTTGAAGAGGAAGCTGCAGAGTCCCATGTTCCAGGATGGAGGCAGCTGCCACACCAGGTTCCAGAATGGTGCCAGCATGGAGAATTTATTCCTCAGGATCAGGGTCAGAGTGCCCAGAAATCCAGGAACTTGACCCCTATAGCCAAGAGAGAGGAAAGCCTGACTACTGCTCCAGCTGTCAGCAGACCTTGACATCATCAGTGTGGTATTGATTTTAGGTACATGCAAAATGTAGGAGCTCTGAGGTTAAGAAGGCTTCCACCTCAATTTAAGAAGAAGGCCTGGGAGGCCAGGCAGTGTACCCCTGAGAGGGCAGTGTATGTATAAAGTTGTGAGTAAGAAGCCTATTCCATGGAAACCCCAGAAATTTGGAAAGCCAGGAATGTGGATCATCTAAGGGAAACTACAAGTAGGTAGCAAAGCTGGCCTAAGAGAGCCACCATGGGAGCCACCAACAAGAGTGCCATAGAGATGGGGCCACATGGAACTCACAATTTGACACAGATTGCTTTGAATATTCCACATGGAACTATAGGACTTAATGTTTGCCCTGCTGGATTGTGGACTTGTTTTGGCCCCAATGGTTTGTATCTTCCTGTGTATACTTTTTGGAATGGCAATGTTTATCTTGTGCCTTTGAATGTTGGATGTATTTAATTTTTCATTTGTACAGGGACTCACAGTTGAGAATTTGCCTTTGACTGTGGAGGAGACTTGGGACTTGTACTTTTCAGCAGTGCTGAAAATGTTGGGACTTTGACAACTCTTAGAGATGGACTAAAAATGTCTTTTGGACAAAGGGATGTACATGAGACTTTGGCGGTCCAGGGTCAGAATATTATGGTTTGTATTTAGTTGTCTCCCTAAAGCCTCGTGTATGTCATGGGCAGACGCAGCTAGAGGAGCAGCAAGTAGCTTGAGGGGTGAGCCCAGAGGACCAGAGTGGGGCTCGAGGGGCACAGTGAGAGCCAGGAACCATTCAACTGGCAGCACATGCTCTTCCTGCCCCCTAGGCCCGTGGTCTCTTGGAGGTGTGGAGCCACTCTTCCTGGACACAGCAGTGCCCCAGCCCCTCCACTGGATCCTGCAGTGTGGGGCAGTGGTGTCTGCAATTGAGGCTGCATTGGGCAGAGAGATGTTTGTAGAAGACAGAGGTACTGACCCTCTCTCCTGAGCAAATGAGTCTTTGAGGTCTTGATATGTAATTCAAACTGTTTTAAACTATGAAACTTCCAGTACCTGTGATTTAAATATTTCCTTCCCCCATTTTGAGTGTTGGGTATTTGTTCCAACAACAAGAGAAGAGTAACTAATACAATTATGTATAATGATATCTGTCAAAGTTTCATTAATTTACTATGGTATAATCAAGGTCACTTTTAAAGTCTCTATATGTATGCATATTTTGTATATATCAGTACCTTCCATGGTGTAACTCATTCTCTCTGTAAAAATAAGAACAGAAGTCCTAGTACAATTATGGAAATTGTTTTGTTAGTGAACATTCAAAGATTTTTTTTTTTGTATTTAGTACAGGGTCTACAGGGTCTCACTAGACAGATCTGACTCAGTGAACCTCCTGTTTTCAGCCTCCCAAGTGCTGGGATTATAAGTGCAGGCCACCACACCCAGTCTAAGTCACCTTCTCAGTAAGGGGGTGGAGGTGGGGTTGATGGGGGAGGTGGGGCCGGCACAGAAGGCTGGGGAATCAAAACTCTGGCCCCAGCATTCAAAGATATTGATTATAAATATTAAGCACAATCACCAACTGACTTCATGGGGTTATTGGCCAAATTACAAAATGGCTATTGTGTCATTCATTTGGAAACTTCATGTAAATTGATAAGGTTACAAGAATCACATGTGTTTTTTCCTCAGATTTAATATTTTTACATTTTACATTAATATAAAGGTAATGAGGCAAGTTAAGCTTACATTGTAAAGTAGCAGTTCAGCTTTCTTTTCCAGGTAGATAGCTAGTTGGGTTAACTGCCAGCTGTCACAGTTTACTGTAATTGCAAGGTTTCTGGTGTTCAAGATGGGTCAAGGGAGAAGGATATGGGAATAGGGCAAGTTTTTCAACCACAAAGACCAGTGTCCTTACTGTGACTCAGTTGTTTTCATGAATAAAGGACTCCTCAGGTTGTTGTAAGCTTTTTGACAATTTCTACACTATTGAAATGTTTAGTTTCAAATGTTTTTGAAAAATATTTTGTTGCCCTTTTTTTCAGTATTGGGTACTTAACTCAGGACCTTTGCTTAAGCTGTATCAACAGCCATTTTGTTTTTAATTTTGAGGCAGAATCTTGCTGGATTACTAAGTTGCTCAGACTTTACTTGGATTTATGTTTCTCCTGCATCAGCCTCCCAGCATGCTGAGACATTGTGGACATTATTGAGAAGCAGATCCCTTTTTTTTTTTTGTGGTACCAGAGATTGAACTCAGGACCTTTTGCTTGCCAGGCAAGTGCTTATTCTACTGAGTATCTCTCTGGCCCCAAGAAGTAGATCTTGAGAGATTCTTATTCTACTATTCTGAAAGTCCTTACTCATAGATTTTTATTATGCATAGGGTATAATAGGTCTCTATATGTAATAATCTTGGTGAGTATGGGTATTTGTGTCAGAACTTCTCAGAAGTAAGCAGGATTTAGATTAGCAAAGGAAATATTTATGGTGGCTTCAGACCTGTAAGACTATATTAGGACAAAGGCTAGAGCAGTGAAGTGAGTTTATTTTACAGACCACATGTCCCTGTGCCCACCACAGCACTTTTCACCATGGAAACAATGCCAATGTCCATCAACTGATGCATGGCTGGAGAAACCAGTGCAAACACACAACGGAGCACCATGCAGCCTTTAAAAAGCATGAGGGGCCAGGGAGATGGCTCTGTGGCACAAATTCCTACCTGGCAAGTGCAAGATCATGAGTTTGAACCCTGGTCCCACAAAACAACAACAGCAACAAAAAAAATAAGGCTTTAAAAAGAATGGATCCTGTAATTTGCCACGTGATGGAAATCATTATGTTAGGTGAAATAAGCCACATCCAGAAAGACAAACGCTGTGTGATTTCTCTCCTAGGTGGAGTCTAACAAAGCAGATCTCATAACAGTGGAGAGGGGGAAGGATGGCGATTCATGGAGGTGGAGAGTGTTGAAGAGCTAGGGCTGGGTAAAGAAGGGCTGGTCACTCGTAGTTCACACACAGCTGTCCCCTAAGGCTTTGTGTGCTCCAAGGTGGACTTCTGGGAGGTGACTGGGTTATGGGGGTTGATAGCTGATTTGCTGTTGCTAGGAGGTGGGATCTGGTCAGAAGGGGCTTGCTAGGCTGGAGCCTGGAGGAGCTCATCTCTACCCCGCTTCTCCCTTCTTGCTCTCTCTGCTTTCGAGCATCATGCCATGAGCAGCCCTCCTCCCCCAGGTTCCTGCCAGGCTGCCCTGCCCTGGGAGGCCTGCCGACTAGTGTGTTCCTGAGCATGCCAGTGAGAACTATAGGCAGTGAGACTGTCATTTTTTACCCCTTCCAGACTGTTTCTGTGCCCATAGACATCTGAAATTCATTTTTGTGAGTGTATGTGTGATTATATATATATATATATATATATATATATATATATGTAATAGAATTCTCCAGATGTTTTATTGGACTTGGACTCTTTCCTGAAAAGAATTTAGGAGAAACTCATGTTAATAAGGGGAAACTGGAGAGATCAGGGAAGACTTTCTGAAGGAGGCATGAATTTTTTTTCAGTACTAGGGATTTAGCCAAGAGCCTTGAACATGCAGTCAAGTGCTCTGCCACTGAGCAATATTCCCAGTATTTTGGTTAGATTTTTTTGAGATAGGGTTTCACTAAATTGCCCAGGCTTGCTTTGAACTTGTGTTATAAGTTTTGACTTCACCTTACAAGAATGGGTAAGAGTTGATTAGTTGAAGAAAACAAACAGTAAATAAAATGCACTTAAATTTAACGCAAGTCATTGAGACACCTGTTACTAATTGCCCTCACCGAGCTACTGTGAGGATGTATTTCCAAATTATTTCTGGAAGAAAGCCAGAGAATATATAATGATTAAAAATATAAGGAGAGGAAGCAGTGCATTCTAGTGGTCAAAAACTCAAGATCTGTTGTCAGACAACTTAATTTCAAATCCCAGATCTGTTCATTAACTATATGACACTGAGAAAATTACTATACCTCTGTGTCCGTTATCTTTATTTGTGAAATGGCAATATCTAGCCACCTTACATGTGTGGTGAGAACCTTAAATAAAGTCGTAGATCAATAATACAAAGCATTACACAAAGTGTTTCCAAAAATGCAGCTACATTTCAAACCAATGAGTCCAGCTGTGAAACTAGATTAAAAAGCCTACAAAACTTGAAACCTCAAGGTCAGCCTAGACGCTATTTTTGAGATATGGTCTCTCTGTGTTGCCAATGCTGGCCTTGAATTCTTGGGCTCAAGCCATTCTTGTTCTTGTGCTTCCTGTGTAGCTGAGACTGTAGGTGTCTGCCACCATGTCCATTTTAAACTGTTCTTGAGTGCTTCCTACAAGTGGTTTATTAGAATTTGGTAGCATCTTCTTGAAAATTCCAGCTTGTCTGTAGCATATGAAGAAGAGACATATCAGCCAGGAATGATGTTGCATACCCATAATCCCAGCTACTTGGGAAGCTGAAGCAAGAAGATTGATCCCAGCTGAGAAACGTAAACACTATCCCAAAATTAAAATGGGCTGGGGATGCAACTCAGTGGTAAATCAATCTCAGTAACACATGCAGACACGAATGAATGCATGCATGCACATACATGCAAAAAATCAGTGTGTTTGTCTACATTTGAGACATGGCATTAAAGGGAGAGTGCTTCTAGAAATGGATGGTGCGAGGCTACAGTAGAGCAGGTATCAAGCAGAGAGAATTAGCAGGAACACTAGGTGAGATTTTTAGGGAATAGCGTCAGGCTCTTGATGAGCTTAACCTACTACCTGAGCATTTTTCCCTTAGGTCTAAGAAGGTCAAGGTTTTCATTTATTCAATCACCATACAGGCACCAAAGGATTGAAGGTACAGTAGTATTTTTTTCATATACATATATAAGAGTGTGAGTTGAATCCAGCCATGCTTAAGTCTAGGTTCTGCCACTTCCTCACTGTATGACTGTTAGCAATGTATCTAACCTTTCTATGCCTCTCTTGCTTCATCCGTACCATAAGGATATTATCTATGTCATAGATTTATTGTTTTAAATAATACAAGCATATGTACAAGACT
Source organism: Capromys pilorides (assembly GCA_004027915.1). Classification (NCBI taxonomy): domain Eukaryota; kingdom Metazoa; phylum Chordata; class Mammalia; order Rodentia; family Capromyidae; genus Capromys; species Capromys pilorides. The sequence goes on along the minus strand of PVKN010038694.1, from coordinate 4,087 downwards.
TAGACAAACTTCTAGCAATATTATGTACCCAACATATGTTATATATTAAAACTGGGCAGAGTGTATGCTTAACATGTTCTAGGCTGTGGTTTCAATCCCCAGCTCAAAACATAAAAACAAAACATATTTTATATATATTTAACTATTTTATTTTTCTAGTGGGTGAAAAGGTGTATGTTGATTTCCTTTGTTTACAGTCTCAGTTGTTTTTGCTCACCATGAAGTCTGTTTTCTTGTCTGTACTAGCTCTGCCTCTTATAAATTTGTTCGGTGAATGAGTGCTTGGTTAAACAATTCTAATAGAGAAATAACGAACTTGCGTTTAAGGCACTTTGAAGCACATGAAGAATTTGACTGACGTTAAGCAGTTCAGGGAACCCTTAACGTTAAGGGAGAGGGGCAGTTTCCTTCCAGAACTTTTAAAATGCAAAGCTAGCCCAAACTCCCACCTCACAACTGAGTGAAATATGTGTCAAATAGCCACCAGGTGGCGAAATTGCAGAGAGCTTCAGACTGCAAGAGAAAAACAAAAGCAAGAAAACCCTGTCTCAAACAAAAATCCATGTTTATGTTTAAATCAAATTTTCTGTCCTATTACAGAAGTTCAGGCATGATTCCTTTCTTATTTTTTGGCTTGGGGGACCTGCCATTCCTGCCCAATGCTATGATAGCTGTCTGGTACTTTACTTTGTCATTAAAAGACAGAGGAGAGAAATAATGCCAAGTGTGTTTCAGTACTTCAGATGTTGGAATTCTAATTCCCAAATCACTAATCTGTTTTCTCCTGCTGTGCCCTTGTGGGCCTGAAATTAAAGGAGTAAACAGAGGAAAACGTAACATTTTTGAGATATCAGGCACTGTAGTCAGATATTTTATAAAAAACATTTCCTTGCAACAAAATCCTGAGATGAATGTTGTCATTTGTGTGTGTGTGTGTGTGTGTGTAATCAGGGTTTGAACTCGGGACCTAGAGCTTGCCAGGCTGGCACTATGCCACTGAGCAATCTCCCTCTTTATCATTTATCACTCACCTTGCTTCAGCAATTATTAATATAGGAATTTTCAATCTTGTTTCATGTATACCTCCATCCAACACTCGTGGATTATTTTTAGGCAACTCCCAGAAAAAAATTTCATTCTAAAATACTTTCTTACCTCTAAAAGGACTTTATTTTTTAATTTTTTCATGCTTACATCACTTTTTTCACTATTTTACTTTAAAGACTAAAAACAGAAACAAATACAGAAAAAATACAGAAACAGGGTGATATACAACACTGCACATTACAGACTTTCAAAACAGGAAAAGCTAACTAACAATCGTTGTTATATTACCTATTTTTATCATCAAATCTGTTGCTAAGATTAACACATACGAGCTTGGGGAAATAATTGAATACTGGCACTTTTATCCAGAAATCTTAATTTTTTTCCTTTTTTTGTTGCTAATTTTTTTTTACTGGGGAAAACAAGCATGTATTTAGAATTAGACGGCTGGACTCCGTTTAGATGATCCCAATTTTGTTGGCAACATCCAATGCATCATAATCGGGAGCCAGCCGAATATATGCCTTCTTTTGTCCATCAGGCCTGATTAGGGTATTGACCTTGGCAACATCGATGTCATACAGCTTCCTTACAGCTTGCTTGATCTGGTGCTTGTTGGCTTTGACATTCACAATGAACACGAGTGTGTTGTTATCTTCGATCTTTTTCATGGCTGACTCTGTGATCAGGGGGAACATGATGATGCCATAGGGGTCAACCTTGTTTCTCCTGGGGGCACCCTTCCGAGGGTATTTCGGCTGCCTCGGGAGCTGCAGTGTCTTGGGCTGGCGGAAGGTGGGTGATGTGCGAACCTTCTTCTTTCTGCGGTTGTGGATGCCTTTGAGCAGGGCTTTCTTGGCCTTCAAAGCATTTGCTTTGGCTTTAGCTTTGGCAGAGTTGGAGGCTTGCTTCTTTTTCTTCGGTGCCATCTTGGTAAAAAGGCTTTTTTTTGTTTTATTTTGAAGAGAATAATTGATATGACATTACTAATAGTACATATTTAATAGACCAAGATAAAAAACATTCAACTACTGGTTTTGTATTACACATTGCTGCTTAATGTAGTTGCTCAGATTGCATATATCAGCATACAGATTAGGTACGTGGATGCAACTAGAGGCTATACTCATAAGTGAAATAAATCAGATCCATATATGTAAATACATTGTCTCTCTAGCGTAAGAATAAATAAAAGTAGTGAAAGAATAAGTTAAACTTGAAAGTTAGAGTAAAACAAAGAAACTGAAATTAAGGATAAAATAATGAAGATGCAAGAAAGGAAAAAAGATAGGAAAAAAGGAAGGAAAAAACATGCAAGTATATATACAGCCTGGCTGAGAAGAGTGTACTCATAATTTCCATCAGTTTTTTTGAAATTAGTAGTCAATGATTAGAATTTTAACCTTAACTAAAAAGACTTTATAAAACAAAATTACACACTAGTCCCTGCGTAATAATTCCATAATATCATCAGAGGTCTATCCTGTGTTAAAATGGACTTGATTGTCTCACTCTTAAAAGTTGCAGTTGGTTCATTCGAATCAGATAAGGTTGATGGATTGCATTCATTTGATGTGTGAGCTGCAAACCATTTATGTAGATGGAAACTGAATATCAGAGGGCATCTTTTCCGTAATAAGTTAAAATTCTCTAGTGAACAAAACCTGGTACCAGGTATTAAGGCTACAAAGATTAGGAAGACATAGTCCCTGCCCCAAGGAAGTTAGTCTTATGTTCTTATAATGCTCAATGAGAATATCACAGAACTTATCACATATGGATTTCACCAAAAATATGTACATCAGGAAGATAAACATTTGTGTAAATATTTTAATAATGAATATTGAGACACTATGAGGTTAATACAAGTTATCTTTGGTTTCTACAAGTACAAAAGATTCTCCAAGTGGTGCTGTCTAGCTTCTACCCATTTTAGACTGTGGAAGGCCACTCTTAATGCAGTATCATTGTTTTTTGTGCCGTTTCCAACTGCTGCTGATTCTTTGTGTTCCAGTGTGCTTCTCTGTGAGCAAGTTTTTAGGTTCACTTTGTCTCCTGGCTGGCAAGCTGCTACTAGCAGTGATGTAGTCTGCATGCGTGGGTTCTCCTCTCTCCTCCACAGTGTAATTTCTTTATTCTGTATGACTTAATCTTTTTTTCTTCTCTTTTGTCAGTTCCCTCCTGACTTCCAGGTAATCTCCTCTCACTTTGATTCCTCTCCAAGATACAGTGTTTCAGACTACACTATGTCTCGGAGAAGCTGACACTCACTGCTCTATGCTATTTTCTCCTCCCCAATTCTTTAGGTTGTTTCTTCCCTCCATTGTTTTATTTGCTGTGTAGACACTTTTTGGCTTGATATGATACCATTTGTTGATTCTTGATATTATTTCTTGTGAAATTGGAATCCTGTTCAAAAAGTCCTTGTCTATGTCTATGATTTCAAGAGTCTTACTATTTTATATTCCAGCATATTTTTTTTCTGTGTGATTTTTAAAAATGTATTTGGTATTAGGGTCTTAATATGCAGCTCAGAGTCTAGTGATCCTCCTGTTTTAAGCCTCCCCATTTTTGGCATTACAGGTGTGCAACACCATGCCCAGTCTCCATGGCTGACTCAGTGTGCCCTGGGAGTGGTGCTGGCATGGCATGTGGTACAGGCGATTGAACCCTGGTCCCTGACTTGCCAAAGCAGGCACTCATTCCACTGAGCTATCTTGCTAACCCACATTTTTTTGTTTTCACATTTAGATTTTTGATCCGTTTTGATTTTAGTTTAGTACATGTTAAAAGATATGAGTCTAGATTCAATCTTCTACATTTTGATAGCCAATTTTCCCACTACCACTTATTAAAAAATTATCCTCCTAGTGTATGTTTTTGGACCCTTTGTCAAAGATAAAATAGCTGAATTTGCCTGTGGCACCTTTAGCATCCTCTATTTTGTCCCATTTATCCTTTTCTCTTTTTGTGCCAGTGCTATGCTGGCTTTTTTTTTTTCTCGGAACCAGGGATTGAACTCAGGCCCTTATGCTTGCTA
>PVKN010038693.1:0-11010 GCA_004027915.1 Capromys pilorides | reverse complement strand
ATCAAAACAAGTTGGTAGGATGTTTATAATAATTAATACCATGCATATTTTTGTGTTCATAGTAGTTATTCTGAGGACAAGATGCAGAACTGATATTTTGTCTAAACAATATTAGAAAATTGTATTCTCAGTGAACTAATGCAAAGTAGCTGTGTATCTATCCTGGCTCACTTGTGTGTGTGTGTGTATATATATATATATATTTTTTTTTTCTTTTTAAAGTTTCTAATAGGAAATTTTAAAAGTTAGATATTTTTTCTAATAGGAAAAAAAATCATACTGTGTCTTATAAGTAGATTGTAAGTCAAAGATACAGTATGAATCATAAGCCCAAAAGTATAATTCAATAATATTCAGAAAATTAATTAAATATTAATTACAATTAAATTAAATATTTAAAAATAACATTCCAAAATTCAAATCAAATCGTGAGTTCAGCTTGGAGGCCAGAATGTTGTGTATCATATGTACAAATCTGTAATCAATTTAGAGTACTCACATAGTATTTGAATAGGTTAATATATACAAAGATATCAACTAAGAAAAAGTTTCCATGGTAGTAAAGAATTACTAAGAATAAAACATAACATAAATATTGGAATAGAAATATATGACCAGAACCTCTAACAGTCTGGGGACAGGATATTGCACAAAGTTCTAGTATATTGTGGACATGGAAAGTGTCCATGATGCATAATGGTGGCAGGTGTCACTTGTGGAACTGAGCTACTACTATTTCTTTGATATCCACCCAGTAGAAACAGACAGAATCATGACCCATAAGGTGCAGGAGAAGTCCATTTGTAGAATATGCTGATGGACATATTCTACTGCTGTATACAAAATAGTTTAAAGACTGCTTTTGTACATCTCTTTTTCTTCTGTGTTTGTTTGCCCTATTTTGTGGGTTCTTTCCATTCCCCTTCATGGAGTTGTGGTCACTTTGATCCCTCTCTAAAATATCTTTTAGTAAACTTTGCAGGGTTGGCTTTGTCATTATGAAATTCTTTAGTTGTTCTTTGTCATGAACATATTTCGCTTCTCCATTGAACTTGAAAGAAAGTTTTACAAGGTATATCATTACGGGCTGCAATTTGTTTTCTTGCAAGACTTGAAGTACTTTGCTCCATGCTCTTCTTGACTTGATGGTTTGTAAAGAGAAATCTGCCATTATTCTAGTGGATTTTCCTTTAAATGTGATCTGTTTCTTTTCTCTACTGGCTTTTAGTATACTGTTCCTGTGCTGAATTTCTGGGAGCTTGATTGTTATATGACTTGGTATGTTTTTAATTAGGTTGATATTATTTGGAGTTCTATATGCTTTGCTTACTGAATGTTAAGTTGTTTCCCTATATTTGGGAAGTTTTCTGCTATTACTTCTGCCCACATTCTTTTTATATCATTTGTATTGACTACTTCTTTCTCATTGATGCCTATTAGTCTTAGGTTGTTCATCTTTTCATCATCTTGCAGATGTTGAATTATTTTTTCTTGCATCTTGGTTGTTTTTAAGAGATCTTTTCTTATCTCTTCACTAGTTGCAATAGTGTCTTTAATGCCAAAAAGTCTATTTTTACTGTCATTGAAATGTTTTTTCTAGCTTGTGATTGAGGTTTTAAGTTCCTGTATAGCACTTTGAATCTGCTTTATACATTTTATTACTTTCTTATATTGCTTATTCAAGGGTTCTATCATTTTTCTATTTTCCTCTTTTTTATTACTTTCTCCTTTAGAAACACTTAGTACTTCTTTTCTTACTTTTTTTTTTTTTACTTCAGAAATTATTTCTGATCTGATTTACTCTATGCCTTTCTACAGTTGTTTCTTTACTGTGAATGCTATTATTTCAGAGATTTCAGGTGTGTGATTTCCAATTTCTTCTATTCTATTGTCTCCTGCATTTGTTCTGCATGGGCTTGGGGCCTGAGAGTGCATTTTGTTCCTTCTCTTTGTCATTTTGTGTAGCCCTGCCTTCTGACCTTTGGTGTAGAGCTTTGGTAAAGTTCTTACCTTAGCACCAGATCTGGATCTACCAAGTTCAAACTTGTCTAGGTGGGTGTGGCTTGGGTCTGGCTGCTGTTCTCCACTTCTTCCTGCTGCAGCCCTTGGAGGTGAACCTGCTGTGCCATTCTGGCAAGATATTCTGCTCCTGGATCAGCTGAATGGGTCTTATCTCTAGTCTCTCTGCAGGGAGTTCTGTGGCTGTTTTCACTCTGGGCCTGTCTGATGAAGTTCCACCCACATGCCTTGCTTTATTGCTGTGTTGAATGAGTTTTCTGTAGGCTCCAGGTGGTCTACCTCATATGCTAAGCATGGTTGCTGAGTCAAATGAGTTTCCAGTGGGTCCAGAGCAGTCTCACTCACACACCAGGCCTGGTTGCTTGGTAATGAATGTTTGGTGGGACCAGGGTAATCTCATTCACGTACCAGGCCTTGTTGCTGGGTAATGAGTTTTTGGTGGGCCCAGGGCAGTCTCACTCACAGGCCAGGCCTGGTTGTTGGGTTGAATGTGTTTCAATCTGGCCATTTTCTATGTCACATTATAATTTTTTTTTATTTCCTTATTTATTTGGTACAGAGTCTCACTACACAACTCAGACTCTAGTGTTCTTTTTTTTCCAGCCTCCATACTGCAGGGAATAAAAGTGCGTGCCACCATTCTGGGTCTTGGTGGCCATCTCAGTGTACCTGGGGGAAATGCTGGTATGGCATGAAGTGCCAGGGATGGAACCATGGTTCCTGCATTTGCCTAAGGAGGCATTTAGTCTGCTGAGCTATCTTGCCTGCTCTACATTATAAATATTTAAACAGAACATATAAGAGAACCTGGCCAAAGCATTGCAATAAACACACCTTCAAAGTTGGCACATGATTGGGAGACATCTAATTCAGGAATTAACTTTAAGTACTAGCATAGCATTTTGGATAATAACTTAAGAGAATATATGCTTAAATTTCTTCTTAAACTTAAATAGATAAAAATAAACATGCTGTGATATTTAAATGTATCTTACCTTCATGTCCCATTCTATAGGACATAACATGGCCAGTTAATTAACTATCTCCCTCTGGTACTGGATGTATTATATGCATATTTTATATATTTGCAAGAATGCATATGAATATATGTTTGTATGTATGTATGTATGTATGTATGTTCCTGCTTCTTTTCATGTTACAGTTTTTTTCAGAAGTCTCATCATATCAGGATGAATGGATGCTAAGGCAGAGAAGTACCATGAGACAGCCCATATCAAGGTATTCAGAGGATCATACTAGTGACTGACTGTGACGGTCAGCCTGATATGACCAGAGGACTGTTAAGAGCTTCCAAATTTCTATTCAACTTTCAAAATTTTTATTCTTTTCAATGAAGAGAGACGTGGAGTATGATTGTCAGAAACTTGGAAGGTCATTGCAAACCGTATTTTGTCTCTTTTTGAATCAACAGTTGATGAACTCGCCTTATGGTCTTATCCTACAATAGAAAAATGCAGCACCCAATTTTCAAAATGCAGAGAGAATTAAGCTTCATTCTGTGTGATGGTCATTGAAGAGTGCCATTCTTTGCTCAAAAAGTATTTTATTCTCTTAATAATATCAGCCTTTACTTATTTAAAATTCATATTTTCTAACAATGTCTTATGTGAGGACTCAAATTCTATCCTTAAAAGAAAATTTGATGCTTAACAAATAGATGCTCAGAAAAGCAGTTGTACTACTAAGTGTCAGAATATCTGATTTATAGACTTAAAGTCCAGAAAGAGCTAGGTCATGTGGGAGGTGATCTTGGAGGTGCAAGTCCTGTGGGCAAGGCTCAAAGGCCACCAGTTGGCAGAAGTCATGTGTATTCAAGTAAATACTGCATCTTTTGGAGGAACAGGTATGGTTTAATGATTGCCCTTCTCAAAATCACCCATAAAAATACAGTGATATACCACAAACAGAACTAAACTCCTTTTAGCATGGAGTACAAAGAAAAAGATCACTTATTTAATTAGTAAATTTCTAAAAGAGTTCAGTCTGTATTATATATTGAATAAATAAGATTTTGGGGTGATTGTTCTATTTTTCACTTTGCTATCTATTTCTGATGACTTTAGCTAAGCACCAAAGGTAAATTCAATAAAATTGTATCAAATTATTATAAGAAACTGAACCTGCAGTTCTTTTTTAATAATCAGATTAAATTCAGGGTACATTTGCTATCATAAGAATTGCAAAGTGCTTAAAATCTGGGACAGATTTTTTTCAGCAGTGTTATAGGAACTAACGTGGGAGGGAGGAGAGGAGGCAGCGGAAGTAATGGAAAGAAGAAGGAAGAAGGAGAGCTGGAGGGAGGTTTATAAAAAGGGGAGAGAGAGGGATGGAAAGGAGGAAGCAAAGGCGGAAGGAAAGAAGGCAGACAACCGCTGCAGCCCACTCACGAGACAGCGTTTCCATGAAGAAGCAGTTCTGTTAAAGATAGACCCTCAGCTCGCTCACGGATCAGAGGACGTTCTTTCCAGACTTTAAATTGGAAGATGACTATGCCTGCTGAATTTATCGCTTATGAGGCAACAAATCTTCTTAGAATACCAACAAGTGGGCTTCAGAGAATTATGTACTGAGGACACAATGATCGCTATAAAAATAAATAAAAAAAACCCTTTGGTTTTATTTTTCACTGGAAGAAAGCCTATAAAACACGGAACTTTTTCAAAAGAAAAGTCAGATGCAAAAATTCCATCTAAGGAAACATTAATTTGAACATCCGGGAAGGTGGGAGTAGAAAACTGTTCACACTATTTTTTTTTCTCCTCCATTATATTTTCTCTTCCTGATAATTTTGGGAATAACATCACATCCTGTATTCCTCTAGCTATTGCTGATGCTCTGAACTTTCTGTTCCTGCCTGGCAGAAATCCATCAGTCCATCATCTTTCCACTATTCAATCTATTTCTCAATATGGGTCATTTGAATTAAAATTATTCAGTTATAGATAAAATATAACCCTCCACTAGAGGGACTTATTTTTATCTCAACACCTAGAGAGTTGTCTCTTTACCATGCTCTAAGGTTAATAGGACTTAGATTCATCATTATTCAGTAATAGACTATAATTTAGAAATCTTCTTTCCCTTTGTTAATCAGGCATAAATTCTATTAACTTAAAATGGGAATTATGTGAGTTAGAGGAGGTAAGATCAGACCCTTTGATCTAACGGCGAAAGTTGTAACTTCTTCAAATTTTGAACACATCAGCATCTGGAGAAATACTGTTCTAACCCTGACAGCTGACCTAGAACCCAAGCAGTGAAGGAAAAATGAGAAGCAACTGCACCGAGTCAGTAACTCCTAGTGTCAGTGAAATTCCCCCTTCTTTTTTCCATTCTATTTATGTTTTGGTGGTGAGATCCAAACTCTGAACCTTATCCATGCCAGGCAAATCCTGATACCTGAGCTCCAACTCTGTGCCTCATTCTTTATTCTCAATAATGACTTGTTATCTTTCTTTCTTTCTTTCTTTCTTTCTTTCTTTCTTTTTTTTTTTTTTTTTTTTTTTTTTTTTTTTTTTTTTTTTTTTTTTTTTTTTTTTTTTTTTTTTTTTTTTTTTTTTTTTTTTTTTTTTTTTTTTTTTTTTTTTTTTTTTTTTTTTTTTTTTTTTTTTTTTTTTTTTTTTTTTTTTTTTTTTTTTTTTTTTTTTTGTCTTTTTGAGACAGGGTCTTGCTATGCAGTTTAGGCTGGCCTTGAGCTCACTTTTGCAGCCCAAGCTGGTCTCAAACTTGCACTGATCCTCCTGCCTTAGCCTTCCAAGTGCTAGGATTACAGGCATGTGCAATGGTGCCTGGCTTTATTATATTTCATAAGAGAAGTTCACCTTTTAGGGTATGCTTTATCATAATGACCCTTTTTTCTCATCTCTTATTGCTGCTTATGCAAGAGCCTGATAAAGCTTTTACCCCAAATACTTACTTGACTATAAATACAAACTATTTTAAACTATTTTACACATTTGACAAGACATAAATACAAACTTGGTGTGTTTAGCAGGTGTTTGGGTGTTAGCAGGTGTTTAGCAAAGACCACAATGTTTAGGCAATTCTGAATAAAAACAACTTTCATTTTATTGGAAAATCCACATCGTATCCAAGTGATATGTTACAATATGTTAATTAGGAAGTTTTACTTTAAATTTGAATGCTTTACAATATGCTAGATAAATTCCTAAAGTCCTATTGTGTATGGCATATGTAGGAAAAATAATATTAAGGCCAACTCAGCAGTGAAGTTCATGAAGCTATCAAAGCACTTATTATAATAGTTCATTCAGGTGAAGAATATTCCCCAAGTAAATCCATATATGGAAGGTAACTGGTATGGGGGATCCACTTAAAAAGGTGACAGACAGAATAATGAGGCAATAAAATACACAAAGTTCATCAATAAATGTATTATTTCTTAAAATATGCTTAGTAATGACTTATTTTGGTTTTAGATATATTTTTAACAAGTTCCTTTGTTTCTCTGTTCATCAGAAATTATTAATTATAACTGGGAAGGGACCATTAGGGCACACTTTCATGAAGAAGTGGAATCTAATACTAAAGATAAGTACCTGATATAAGACCTGATACAAGTATTCAAAAAGTATAGCTCCTTGGATCTGTGAGGGTAACTCAAGATATTTTTATTATCTTTATGGTTCACTAATGGTAAAAAAAGAAAAGTAATACTAGGACCAGAGAGATAGCTCTGTGGACTATGTGCCTGCTTAGGCAAGTTCAGGGACAGGATTCGATCCACAGCACATGCCATGCTGGCTCCACCCCTGGGCATGCTGAGTCTGCCACCAAGACCAAGCATGGTAGCATGCACTTGTAATTCCAGTGCTGGGCAAGCTGAAAGCAGGAGGATGACTATGACTCTGAGCTGCGCAGCGAGACCCTGTTCTAAATACATTTTTTTAAAAAAGTAATAGTAGGTATCTTACACAGAATGTGAAATTCTGTTCAAACTAATATATATATATATATATATATATATATATATATATATATATATATATGTTTTTGTCTTTTTGAGACAGGGTCTCACTATGCAGTTCAGGCTGGCCTTGAGCTCACTTTCATAGCCCAGGCTGGTCCTGAACTTGCACTAATGCTCCTGCTTCAGCCTCCCAAGTGCTGGGATTAGAGGCATGCCCCACCATGCCTGGCTGTTCAAACTATTTCTTAAAAACTAGGCACAATGAGCTGGGTATGGTGGCGCACACCTGTAATCCCAGCACTTGGGAGGCTGAGGCAGGAGGATCAGTGTGCATTCGAAGCCAGCCTGGGCTACAAAAATTAGCTCAAGGCCAGCCTGAACTGAATAGTGAGATCCTGTCTCAAAAACACAAAAGAAAAAACAAACAAACAAACAAAAAAAAAACCTAGGCACAATGGTATCTCTGGAATCTGGGACACTGAGGCAGGAAGATTGTAATTTTGAGGCCAGCCTGGGCAATTTAGTGACACTTTGTCAAGAAATACATAAACAACCAAACAAACAATAAGGACCAGAGAGATGATTCAGTGCAAAGGCCCGATATTTAATCTCCGGTGCTACAAACAACAAGAATAAAGCTAAAATGGCAGACAAAGGTAGAATTCACTGCTGAGAGCTTTAATTGTATGGCTAAGTGTATTATTTGTTCAGAAAAGAGAGAACTATAATAGTTAAGCAAGATACCTAGAAGAGCTCAGACTTCCCAAGGTGAGAAGGTAAGCCAGGTTATTGTGTATGCTTTGATTACACAATTGGGAATCAATTTCATGTAGCTAATGCTGAGCTCTTACTCTAGATAAGACACTTGCTTAACATAACGTATTTGAAGTGAAGAACTTATACATATTATATTTTTAATCCATTGAAGTTGATTAAACCAGTTATTAATACAAGGACTATTAGAAATTTTTGACCCCTGTGTCTTGTATATCCCTCCTTAACCTATGAAAACACAGTTTCAACAAAGAAAATGGATTAGAGTGATAACGGCAAAGCTTTAGCACAAGCCAAGCATCAGGTACTGCTCTTTATATTTGCAAAAAAAAAAAAAAGCAGTCAAGCATCATCCTTATTTGAGAGATGAGAAACAATAAGAAATAAGCATTGGGAAGCTTGTTCAGTGCTTCTTAGTAAGAAGCAGGATTCAAATGCCAAATGTTTTTAGAGAAAGGAGGATGGCAGCATGTTCACAGGCCAGCATTTACACAGAGCCCATACAAGAATTGCTGTAACCCATGGACCCCGTGTCTATTAGATTCACAGCAATCTGCATGGTGCAGATAAGTTTAAGCAAACATTTAAAATTCTCTAAATATTGCAGTGTCTGTGCTTCCTATCAATAGTTCAAATGCAAATTGCACCAGTGGGTCTGGGTTTCAAAAATATCAGATTTTCCTGTGTGTGGTGGTCTGGGGCATTGTGGTATGGCTCATCACACATTACTCAAAACTGACTACTGCTGAAGAATTTTCCCCTGAAAATTAACATTTTAAGTAAATAAGAACAAAAACCAATCACTGATAAGAATTTTGTACACAATAAGGGTTTTGTTTAAAACCAATGGTTGAAGCACTGAAATCTTTTGCTTATAAATAATAAAATTCCAACTCAAACTACATTAGGCAAATAGGATGCTGCGAAGATGTTTTGTTTGCTTATAAACTCTCCAAAAGAGCAAAATCCTCAAGACTGTGCTTTACTTTATTTTAAACACTTGCCCTGGCTCATGGACTTATTCTCAGGGTGACTTTCTATAAGGCACAGAAAACAGCAAGGTACTCCAGTACTCAACAGCATCAGTGACCTTCCAAATCTCATAAATTTCTGGTTTGCCTGGCTTGAATCCAGATTTTGTCTCAGTTACTTTCTCTCTACTGGAACAAAATATCCAACACCCACAAAGTAGAGGAAGAGAGGTTTATTTTGGCTTAGAATTTGTGGAGGTTTCACTTCTTAGTCCACTGGATACATGGCTGTGCAGTATGGCAGAGGAAAAACAGCTCACGACATGGCAGTAGGAAGCAGAGAAGGGGAGAGAGAAACAGACAGAAAGAGAGACAGAGAAAGACAGAGATGGAGTGGCAGAGAGTGAAATAGAGAGAGATGGACAGATTCAGAGGGAGCTACAGACAGAGGGAGAGACAGAGACAGAGAGATAGAGACAGAGAGAGATAGAGATGGACAAAGAGGCAGAGAGAAAGAAAGAAAGCAGAGAGAAACAGAGACAGAGAGAGTTAGAGACAGAGACCAAGAGGCAGAGAGAAAGATACACACAGAGACAGAGAGAGAGAGAGAGAGAGAGAGAGAGAGAGAGAGAGAGAGAGAGAGGAAGAGAGAGAGAAGGGAAACAGACCCTCCAAGGGAGGAGGAGGGAGACAGACCCTCCAAGGCCATGTATCCAGTGACACCTCCTCCCAGCAGGCTTCACTCCCAGCATCACATTTAGCTAGAAATTCATCATTCTACCACACTGCCATAACCACCAGTGGACTAATTCTACCTATGAATGTACGAGGGTTTGGCAGTATGTAGAGATGTGAACCAGAAAAACTTAGTCACTGCAGCCTACAGTTCAGCGCCTGTGTGGGATAAACTGCCTCACTGGGACATCATGGAGTGGGAACAAGACAATTGCCCAAAAGAATAAAAATATGTTTGCTGAAAAAAAAAAAAAAATAGGTGCTCTGGGCAGGCAGCACGTGCCCCGTCTCTTGAGGCCCTCACCTCCACATGTGAATCTCCAGTTTCTTCAATGACAAGAGCAACTACTTCGCACTTAGGACTAATCATCAAGCATTCGCGAAACATTTCACATGCCATATGAAAGGTAGGATAGAAGGAATAAAGATTGATAGGAAAGGGAAAAGAGATAAGGTAGAGTTCTAAGGCATGAGCACTATGAAATCATATTTTAATTCTTTAGAAAATTTTTTGAGGTATAATTTATATATAACACAACGTGAAAGCATAGCTCAGTGAATTTTTCAAATTTTATTTGTTTACTTATTTTTTCTTTCTTTCTTTCTTTCTTTCTTTCTTTCTTTCTTTCTTTCTTTTCTTTTTTTGGTACAGTGTCTCTGCATGCAGCTCAGACTTGCAGTGTTTCTCCTGTCTCAGCCTCCCAGCTCTGGGATTATAGGTGTGTGCCACCACGTCCAGGTTCTGCGACCGACATAGCATATCAAGAGGACTGATGTGAGATACTGGGGATCAAACCCCAGTCCTTGTGCTTGCTAGGCAAGCACTTAGACCACCGAGCTATCTCCCAGCCCAGCTTAGTGAGTTTTGATCAGAGTGCATAACCTTGTAACTACCACTTGCCTAAGACAGAGACAGTTTGCTCCAATTCAGCAAATTTTCTACTGGCCCTTTGCACTTAACTCCTTCTTATCCTTGTCTTTCATAGTAATGGTGTCTTCCTATATTGAGAACTGTCCATGTTGTTGCATGTGTCAGTGCTTTGCTTCTTTTTCTATGCTGGATAGCTTTCCTTTGTTGAGATATACCACAGTTTGATTATCCATTCAGTACAGCCTATGAGATTTTTAGTTAATTCTAGTATTTTGATATTATCCATTATCCTGCAATGAAAAGTCATATTCCTCGCAGCACTACAAATGGAAGAGTAGTTTTATGCTTCACTTTTCTTGGCTAGTTACACAGAAAAAGAACTGATGAGTTATAAAAAGAAGCATTTTTTTTAAATCTGTAAGAAATTACCAAATTGGCTGTGATATTTCTGTTTCCCACCAGCAATGAATGATAATTCCTCTGAATTGACATCTTTACCAACACTTAGTATCCTTAGTTTTTTAAACTTTAGCCATTCTGATGAGCGTCCAGTGATTGTTCTTCGGGAGCTTACTTTCTGTTTCAAACTGATCAACGATATGTAACAAACACCGTGCCTACTACCCATTGCATATTCTCCGCAGTAGCGTGTCTGCTCTAATCCTTGCTTTTTTTTTTTTTTTACTGTA
>PVKN010038692.1:0-11008 GCA_004027915.1 Capromys pilorides | reverse complement strand
CTGGGATTTATGGCTGCAGATAGCAGTTTCTCTTGCTGGTGCCCTGTTTATTGACCTCTTGCTTGGGATGTTAATGGCTGTCTCCTTCCCTGCTTGTTTTTTTGTGTTAGCATCTGTGTGAACCTAGTGTTAGGTAAGTGGTAGAAGACATAATGATTTGTAATCTGTATTCACCAAAGTAGTTTCGCTCCTTCCTTAGCCTGCTTTTAGCCCTCAATAAAGGTGAGCTGCTTCTGGAGCTCTGGGTTCACTTGGAGAGACGAATCTCAGTGAGTCCTCTGAAGCGAAATTCATCAGGTCTTCTCGTCGTTTCTTTCGGCACCGACTCATAACATACAATAGAGGGGAACAAGAGGCCTGGCCTGGGAGGCATGTGAGATGAAGGGCACAGCGTGATAGAAGGCATGGAATGGTAAGTGCATCGGAGCGCTTGTGAACAGTGGACAGTGCCTATTAGATAGTGCTAGAAAGAAGCAAGTGTTCAAATCTAAAGATGGACTGGAGTGAATTCCTTTAGGAAAACGTGGCCTTTAAGTTTCACCATACATCGAGGAATCACATTGAGGGTCACTGTCAGAGCCCTGTTCACACTCGGGTTCCCAGGCCAGCCTGGAGCTTGTACAAGGTAGAAGTGACGAGGGTCTGTGTGTCTGTATGGTCAGTGAATACCCCTCGCCCTTAGGGCACGCTGTGACATGCACCCAAGTGGGGACCGGAAGAATTCCTTGGAGTTTCTAGACTGCATTTCTAGACTGAGCCTTCTAAAGAAAGCCATCTTGATAAAACTGAATCACATGAACACCCGTACACACAAACGCACGCATATAAACAGTGCACATTGTCAGGCTGTAGAATTCTCTATCCTACCAAAAGCAGTGTTCAGAAGCTAAGCTGTACATGCCCAAGAGTTCTGCAGAATTTGAAGTACCAATACTCAGAGGCAGCAGAGAGACATCAGATAGATGCACCACACTGCAGCAGGTCTGGGTAGAAGGGAAATACAAAGAACAGATGAATTACACTGTGGGGTGATTAGGACTTATATTTAATCTGAACTGCCAGTGTTGAGTTAAAAAAGGGTATGCACATGCTTACATAAATCTTCATGCTGTGTCTTCTAATTAACATGTATAAAAATCTTAGGAAGCGTTTTTAATAGGGGTAATAATAGCCTTCTTTGCCCCCTTCCAATTCATTTTTCTTCTAAGCCTTTTCAGCGGTGGCTAGAATCCTGCAGTAGGAATCACACTCTTGATTTTTTTGGACAGCATCACCGCATTTTCCTCCTTTTGGTGTTTCTTAATTTCAGACTCTGCATTTTGACAGCTCAACCCTGTTGATTAATGCCTCCTAGGAACCCCTATATGGCCTGCCTGTTAGCGATCTAATTTTGTGCTGGAATGCCTGGGCTGGTATGTTGAACCGATTCACCACCCAGGTGGCTACATTTGGACTAAATGAGCTGTGAAGGGTTTCATCTTTGCCCATCACAGTCTTCCTTAGCTCAGCCCCACAGTATGCAGCCACTGCTTCGACATGATTTGTCACAACCCATCAATAGAAAATAAATTATTGCCATCCTCGCTTGTCAATGGGCTTGTCTTCACTTCAGCTGGCCTAATGATTGGAAGCTCAAAGGGAACATTTCCCATCGCTGTGGAGCATGATTATGACCGAACGCACTGCTCCCCTACGCATCCTGGCCAGTAAAAACACGTAGGGAAAGCAAATTAATTGGCTGATTTGCGCCAGTGATTAGAATATTGCACTTGAAGTCTGCAGAAACTGATATTAGGCAAGCAAGATTAGGTCGGTTCTGACTTTTATTTGCTTAGTGCAACATGATTAGCAACTGCTTCTCTCAGGGTTAGCGCACTTGCCGCTGCAGAAGAAAATCTTCATAACATAATGATGCAGCACGGCTGTGAGCCGATAAGCATGTTCCAGGCAAAAATCAAAAATCTCTTTGGGAAGGAAGCAAATGAGGAGATGTAACAAGGAACTTATCAGATGGCCTTAGAGTCATTCTTAAGTCTGGCACTCTCGAAAATTATACGCCTAGGAAACTTGCTCTGCAAGCTGTATCTGCAGAATGTAGAGGCGCCGATTGTGTCTGTTCATGAGACAAAGAATAAAAAGACCCAAGGAACAACAAGGGGTAGAAGGTGACACCTTTCAATGAACTAATGAAAAGCGAGCTTGCTTTAAAAGCAATAGAATATTCTCTTCTTTTTACAAAGCACTCAAGGAGCAAGAAGAACAGTAGATACCGTGACAGGGCATCGAGTCAGACCTCATAATTACATTCAGAGATGCAGCAGATCAAAGAGGCAACAGTATTTAAAAATTAAGTTGAAGGTGTGGATTTGAGCTTCCCTGTTAGCAGCTTTGCCTGGAATATAATAACGACAGGCTTTATCTCACTGAATAATAAGCACAGTACAGGGCACAAATAAAAGAAAGCCTGATGTCTCCATTATTTTAAATATGACACTGTTTTAGGTCTTGGCCATGCATCCAAAACTAAATTATTTTATTATTGTTCCACCTTGGCTACTATCACCCAGGACTAGGGAAAGAAACAATATTGTTGAGAAACAATTATATACAAGGAGAGTGCAGGAAATTTGTCCACACGCTGAGAGCCAAGAATCTACCTGAGGGCCTGGGTCCTATGGCAGTGCCCTGCGTGAGTTCTGCTGAAGACCTAGAGTCTAGGACAACACTGCCCAGGAGCCCATGACAATGTCTCATGCAGGCCTGCTTCATGAATTCGCACTGGGAAGGCCCAAAGATAAGTAGTAGAGGCTAGAAAGCCTGTGTCGGCAGGATAAAGGACCTATACGAGCAGGCTAAGGGATTCTCCACTGGAGCCAGGAGCAACATGCAAAGGAAGAACCAGCGCTCCCCAGAAAGTACCATAGCCATCCTTCAGGACAATCAGGTCCCAAGCTCCTCTGATGATGACAACAGCCTCATCCATAACGGGGAAGCCAGCATGACAAGTTTCTCCAGAACACTGAACAGTGCACCATCATCCCCTCTGGAGCCAGGAAGCAATGCTCAAAGTAAGGACCAGAGCTCCCCGAAAGAGAACTGTAGCTGTTCTCAGAGACAACAACATCCTGAGCTCCTCTGATGATGAGAACAGCCGAATTCAGCAGTGAAGCCAGCACAACAAGCTCCTCCAAGAAGACCAACAGCTCCTCAACTGCCTCCCTTCTTCTTCAATTCTAATTCTTAATGCTATGGGCAACAACCCCCAAGTGGACCCCCATACCCAGCACCATGCTGGTTCAGTTATAAGTTGACCACCAGTTGTCAATCCACCACAGCTTTGCAAGCTAAGGAGCTGGCCTACGAGTCTCAAACAAGGGCAGGAGACACTTAGTCATAGAACAGATGCAAAAACCTTAACTGCTATGGCTGCTGTGGATGTCATGACCTTCAAGTTCACATTCATTCCCCTCCCCCCAGGCTAAGTCTCACAGGAGCAGTGAACCATGGCCAGATCAGATGCCACAATGCAGGCTTTGTGTCACAGCTAAGGAACCTCAAAGGTTGGAAATCCAGTCTGAGAGGGGAGTACTTAATACTGCAGAAGCATAACAGAAGTTGTTTAGGAAGGCACAGAAGGCATAGCAATATCAATAATATAACAACATTATTATTTAGTGTCCTTCTAAGCCCCCGTAGGTACTATCACCCACACTTCATAGATAAAGATGTTGAGGCAGTTTAAGATGAAGTAACTTGCCTGAGGATGACTGGCTTTAACCCACATCTATTGAATCCTGGGTATTTCACAGGCTCTCTTCCTCCAAAACGACTTTTTGCCTAGGGTTGCATTGGTCAGCTTTCTCATTGCTGGGACATGATTCCTGACTGCCCCACCACAAAGGAGTGAGAATTAGTGTAGGTCCCTTTCTGAGGGGATGCACTAGGAGCACTCTGCAGAGAAGAATGGCAGAAGAATGACACTCACCATCTGGCTCCAGGAAGCAGACCACAGAAACAGCTCCTGAGAAGGGGCAGGGACCAGATATGGTGACCAGGGTCACACCTCCATGACCACTCAGACACAGCCAGAAGTGTGAGTTTTACTAACCCTCAGGCAACTCCCAAGACAATCAAATTAAAAAGCCAATCAAACTGTCACAAGTGTTTCCTACCTCAGTAAAGGATAACATTCGAGCAGTGGCCAGCTATGCTTTCTCCTTTGGTCTGAGAAACTACCGAGTCCTGATTTGATTTACTAACAACTCTGGAATTAATTCTCACTGCGGCTAATGCAAGCTAGTCCATCACGATCTCTGACTAGAATGGCTCCCAAATATGTCCCTGGGCTTTGCCCCTGACCACCCCTTTAAATCCCATCTCTGTGCTTCAGAACCAACTTTCTAAACGCAACTTTGGCACAGTCATTTCCCTGTGTAGACCTTGCCAGTTGTTTTTGGGATAATTATAAATTCTTTGAGTAGCATACAAAAAGGCCAGAGCCCAGTTATCTTTTCATTCCATCACAGCCCTCTCTGGCTTTGCCTTCCTGCCAACTCTTCTTGCTTTGATACTAAATGCCATTCACGTTGTGAAGTCTCTGCTGTCCCTGGTAACTGGGGTGAGTGCGCTTCCTCTGTTTCAGGGAACACCTGTACTTAACATGTTAGACCGTGCCATTGCCCTGGTCTGTGGACACGCCGTCAAGCTCCAGGATGACTGGCTGAAACGGAGACTGAAGCTTTAAAACAGATGAGGGGACCTGTGCATAAATATGTGAAACAATGTCCCCTATAATTTTCTCTTGTCATTTTAACCAGTGTCATACCTGGAAAGAAAAGATGATTTCTTTGAAGGGGCAGGGCTATCTTTCTTTTCACTTATCAAATAATTGGGGAAATACTTATTTAGAAGGAAATGGAAATAAACCCCTCAAAAGGAAAAATAACCAAAGACTCATTATGGCAGCACACTAATGGCAGCAGAGAATTTGCTTTTCATTTTGCCCTTGCCTCACTTTGGAATCTTTTCTTCATATCAGAATCACTCTCCCCTTCCCTTCATCAGATACCCCAAGACTTCCTGCTGAATGTAGTTGCTCCAAGCATTTCATGCTAGTGGCCTCAGGACTCGCTCCCTCAGAAATTCCCCTGGTCCTGGGCTTCTTTACACTGGCCTTAATCAAATCTTAAGTTTCCCTACTCTCCTCTGCAAACAGAATCTTTGCAGATGTCTTAATTGCTTCAACAGACTCACAGAATTATCTTAACTTTCTAGGAGTTAAAATCCCTCCACTCTGTTGAAAGATAGTAGTATGTACTTACATACTTGTGACCAGGAATAAGTTTTCAGGACAGTCTTCAAATAAAGCTCTCTCTTTCTTCACACACACACACACACACACACACACACACACACATACACATACCATACACAGACAGAGACAGAGACACAGAGACAGAGACAGAGACAGAGACAGAGACAGAGAAAATGTTGTGGTTGATTCATTGTGTCAACTTGAGAAGTTTAGGTTAACTAAGCAATTCAGCAGGGGCCAGGGTCCTCTCTTTAAAACATCCTCATCCTGTGCAAGAAGCAGCACAGGAGATGGGGCAAGGGCTACACCCACCCTGGCTTTACAAGAGGCTTGCTCTCCCTTCCCTTTTGCTCTTATTGCTTTTGCTGTCTTCCACTGCCATGAATTGTTGCCCCTGTGCCATGTGCCACTGTGCCTTGGAGCTAACTGAATATGGACTAGAAGCCCACACAGCGAGATAATTCAACCAGTGCTAAGTAAGAACTCAACCAGAGGGAAATAAACTTTTCCTTCCTTAATTTTGGTAGTGAGATATTTTTTCTCAGTGATGAGAGAAAAGTAACCAAGACAGAGACAGAGATAGAGACAGTCAGAGACAGAGACTGTCTATCCTGTGTCT
The DNA here is from genome assembly GCA_004027915.1 of Capromys pilorides. Lineage (NCBI taxonomy): Eukaryota > Metazoa > Chordata > Mammalia > Rodentia > Capromyidae > Capromys > Capromys pilorides. The sequence goes on along the minus strand of PVKN010038692.1, from coordinate 5,075 downwards.
ATATGAGGACATAGTCTGAGTTTTGACAAAGAAAAAGCACTGAAACACTTTGGATCACATACAGGGAATGCAACATTTGTTCAAGAAGAGGGTATTCTAAATGAAAATGGGAAAGTGACATTAACTTGCTTCTATATTTTTATTCATTCATGAAATACAGCAACCATATAATTTTAACAACCAAGAGAATGGAAACGAAAGCTTCAGTGAGCCACTTCCCAAGCTGCCTAAAAGCAGTAGGTGACAAGTGTTCCAGAAATCAGATGCAAGATACAGTAACACCAAGGGAATGGAAAAGAAGCATCAAAGGTGGCAATTGGGAAGAGATAAGGTTAGTGTAGAAAAGATGTCAGAGTTTAGGGAGATAGCTCAGCCCTCTAAGCACCTGCCTGGCAAGCACAAGGACCTGAGTTCAATCCCTGGTACCACATGTCGTACAAGCCAAGTGCCAAGTTGGCCACTGAAACTGGGTGTGGTGGCACACATGGGTAATTCCAGTGCTGGGGAGGCTGAGACAGGTGGATCACTATGAGTCCAAGCTGCATAGTGAGACCCTGTACCAAATGAATAAATAAGTTGATGATTTTTTTTTAAATCAAGAAAAAGATCTTTGAACTTATTACCAACAAGGACAGAGGCTAAAGAAAGAAGGAAAGTGGGTCCAGTGCATACGCAGCCGCAGCGCTCACCTGGCAGGTACAATTTGCATGAGCCCATAGAGAGACCAATGCAAGCAGCCTAACAGGATGGAAGAAAGGCCAGTGGTTCAGGGGCGCAGATGAGGGACTATTATGGTTTGTGCCTAGTTGTCCCCACAAAGCCTCGTGCAGTCGTGGGGCGGGGACTTCTACAGTTTGAGCGTAACTCATGATCCACTGGGATTATGCGTTTTAGTACTGCTGGGATTATGGGTGTGAGTACTTTCCCCAGCTTGGGGCGGATAGCCTGAATGTAATATAAGAGAGACAGACTCTCTCTGCTGCCATTGTTACTGCTACTCCTCCCTTGGCTCCTCTTGCTCTTTGCAGTTGCCATGAACTGATGCTCTCTGCCCTGTGCCACTCTGCCTTGGAACAGCTGAGTACGGACTGAGACCTACAGTAACTGCGAGCTGAATAAGCCTTTCCTTTATTTTATTTTATTTATTTATTTATTTATTTATTTATTTATTATTTATTTATTTTAGGGAAGGGTCTACAGGGTGTTCAGTGTCTCACTACTAGATTGGACTCATAGTGATCTGCTGGTTTACAGCCTCCCAAGAGCTGGGATTACAGGGGTGAACTACCACGCCCAGTCTCAATTGCCAAGTCTCAGTGTGCCCCAGGGTGGGGCCAGCATAGGACAGATTGACTCCCCAGTTCCTGTGTGGCTCAAACCTTTCCGTCCTTAATTTTGGGTGTCAAGTATTTGTCCCAGGAAGAGAAGAAGAGTAATTGAGATGAGGACTCTAAAGGTGATACAACACAGAGCGGATTTGGTGTGCGGAGTGAACCCCTGATCTCCACATATTAAGCAAGCTCATTATTGACCTACATCCCTGATATTTTTGTCTAAAACATCATTCTAATAAATAATAAACAACAAAGAAGATTTGGTGATAAACCTAATCCCTAAGGCGGAGTGTGGAGGTAGGGGAGAGTCAAGTATTTATGAAAGTTGGCCAAGTGTGACGGCACTGTAATCCCAGCACTCGAGAGGCTGAGGGAGGTAGGAGGATCACAGCGAGCTTGAGGTTCGCATGGGTCATGAAGTGAGCTCAAAGCCAGCCTGAACTGCATAGCAAGACTGTCTCTAAAAGAAAAAAAAAAAAAAGAGTATTTATAAAAATTGATAAGCCGAAAAATTGACAATGCAGAGACAAATTTCAGAAAAAGATGAAAAGGTTCAGGAATTAAAGTTTATTTATTTATTTTTTTGCTTTCTCTCCCTGCCCTCCATTTTCCTTGACTAATCTTCCTAAAAACCCACTGGCATTAGTCATCCTGATTATTGCTTTCTCAGTTTTTATTTTAATGGGTCTCTGCCTCTTCTATTGTTTCCTTTCTAGACTTCTTTTCTACCTCCCTCGAACTTCTTGACAGTGAGCTGAGAGCATTTCTTTGTGGTCATAGTAATTGTTATGGTTTGTGTCCATATATCCCCCTAAAGCTTCATGTAGTCATGGGGTGGGTTTCTCAGTTGTGATTAATTCATGGGTGTGGGTGCTGCAACCACCCGGGGGTAGATAATCTGCATATAGAGGGGAGAGAGGTTTGCAAAAAACCACAGCTCCTGCTACTCCCTTTGTACTTTGCTGTCTTTCACCGCCATGAATGGCCGCCCTCTTCCATGTGCCCCTCTGTCTTGGTGCCGGCTGACCATGGACTGAAACCTCCACAAACTGTGAGCTAAATAAACGTTTCTTTCCTTAGTTTTGGTTGTTGGGTATTTTGTCTCATTTGAACTTTATTCTGTCTGCTGAGGTTTGCAGATCAGCTGGTTCATGCATCCCTAGGCAGGTATACATTCTCTTCTACTGCAGAGGACAGAGAGCAGGATAAGGCTATAGTAAAAGCAATGAGGAAGAGCACTAGAGAAGGAAATTAAAAAGATTTAGGCTGAAATCTGAATATAGATCTTTAGAGTCGATGGGATGGTGAGGGTGTGGTCACAAGGTGAAGAGAAAACACTTGTTAAAAGCATGCCAGGAGAAATTGAGGGGTCCCATTCAGCTGGAGTAGAAGTTATGCTCAGCTGCTGGAATTTTGGCTTTCTTACTTGACTTTTCATATCAGTCACGAGGAACAGAGTGAATAATTAGAGGTGCTATAGGATAGAAGACAGTGACTTCTTGGTGCTGGGAGATGCTGGGCCAGACCTGCTAGCTGCTTCTTACACTGGTGGGTTTGGTCTGTCCTGAGCAGACCAACATCAACACCCCGGTTCTGTATTTGGAGAGGAGATGATCTCTCTCCATATCCTCACTTCCTATATGTAGAAAAGATTCACAAGAACACACTTGAGTTCTTCTCAAGGGGGAGAATTAGGCTAGGCAGACCACAAAGGAGCTGGAGTAGCCTGGTGATTTATTTACCTATTTCTGATTCTCTCCTATGCCCTTTATTTGATGATAGTTTATGAGAACTGAAAAGGATAGAGACAGATTAAATTAAAATCGATATTTTAATCCTCTCATTGCCAAATTTCCATGAATCTATGTTAATTAAATAACTTGATTCAGCTCTCATTTACACATTTACTCCTTAATTATTGTGATTATCTTCACTTTAAAATTCTGCATCAACTGGAAATGAGTCCCATAAAACAAAAAATATTATGACATATCCATGTTGACATAAGAGGAAAACAGGAACATTTCAGAGAACTTTCTCCCCTCTTTTACAATATATATACATAGAAGTTGAGTATTGAGGCATTTTTTCAAACGTTTCAGAGCTCAAATATCTCAATAACTAAAGGAAACATATCAAACTTAAATTACCCACAATTTAATTTTATATTTTATTTCTTGATTATAGATACCAAATAGTCTTATATGTCATTTTTTGCTGCCTTAGAAATGACATAATTGCATAAGGAAAGAACTTGTCAGAGAGAATAAAAGGCTTTGCTCTTACAAATATACATTCTCAATGGTTTCTGATTTCATAATTTTTGCTTCTATGGAAGCTGAAAATAGTTCTACAATCAGGAGCTGTGAAAACTGAGGTTCCCCAGTAACCAACAGTTGCCATAGAACCAAGGAATGAATGAAACCCTAACGTCACACAAGTTATTTACATGCCCAGGATCATCATGGGCAAAACTTGTGTCTACTTAACAGAAGATGTGGTCATACATGCCCATGTGGCACATAGGCCTGTACATCATTTACTTACTACTCATTCACTAATTCATTTATTTTCTTTATTTTTTCAATTATGGGACTCATTAAGCTAAGGTACTGAAGGTCAGAAAGTGTTAATTATATGGCATGTTTGCTTACAAAATAATCACATAGAAAAATAACAATAAGACACTTAAGGCAAACATGGAGGTTTTCTGCAAATGGAGCACTATTAATAATGCCCGGGTTGAAATAGAGGATGTAAAACCAACAAAGGAAACAAGGTAACTGTATTGCTACTCAGTCTCTCATCAAAAAATCAGAAAATAAAAGTATTGGAAGAGTCATGATACACCTCAGAAACAACACAGGCGAATACTTTTGGAGTCCTGATCTATCTATAGTTCCCAACTGAAATGGAGTCTCATACCTTTTGGATATGTTCATGATTTTCACCCTGTATTTCTGTCTTTTATCTCCTTCCTGCTGTCCACCCAGTCTGCATTCACAGCTGTCTGCTTTGGGGAAGTCTAGGCTGGGTAAGGTACTTCCAGCAGCAAGTAAGTGTGTCATCATAACCAAAGTATTGACCCCACCGTAACTGAACAGCGGGCAAAGACTGCGTGCACCTTCGCCTCTGCTCTTTCCTTCGGCTGGCAGAGTGGGCCCTCACCTGGCACATTCAAAGAACTGACTGAGCCGAGGCAATCTGCAGACGTGAATGTTCCTGAGGTAGTCTGTTGCCATTGTATCTTATAGTGGGTCAATCTTCCGCTGTGACTACATTGCAGTGCTCGCCTGTGGATTTCCTCAAGCTTGTAGGCCCTACTTTACGTGACTTTCTCTTTATTGGACACTTCTTCCCAACATCATCTACTAAAATCCTACTTATGCTTCAAGAACCACAACAAGTTACTTCTCATTAAACTTGCTTTTTTGCCAAGTGGATATTATTCATTTGCTCTTCACTTATAGGTTTCTTGTGACATCTACCTTCCTTGGTTTTCAGGTTCTAGCATTCATGTACATATTATATCCATTTTTGTTACACCAGCTACCACATCAAATAACTTTGCATAATAAATACTCATGAAGAGTTCACTAGTTGAATACAATTAATCTAAGACAAAACAATTTTTAATGGGTAATATAAAAATATATTATAAAGAATGTGAACTACATTATGCTCTATAAAGAAAAGTTTTGTTTAAAAAACATGAGTCATATTAATGTATCTGATGTCTCC
>PVKN010038691.1:0-10997 GCA_004027915.1 Capromys pilorides | reverse complement strand
ATATACATTTGAATTGTGCTAAGTGATTTTTTTTTTTTTTTTTTTGCAGAAGGGGGGATTGAACTCAGGCCCTTGTGCTTGTGTGCTAAGTGATTTAAACAAGATGCATATGCACCCTAACAGGTGAAAGTGTGCCTTCCTGTGAAGCACGACTATTACCTGACCTCATCAAATCTCACCTCTCTCTTTACAGGCTGGTGGTCAGTGTTGTGTCTTGGGGCCTCATTTTATGTGTTTTTTTTTTTGGCGGGACCGGTGTTTGAACTTATGACCTTACACTTGCCAGGCAGGTGTTTGTGCCACAGAGCTATCTCCCCAGCCCCTCATTTTATGTTCTGTCTTTGTACGTACACAGTTTTATTTGTACCCACCTGGAATTATACCCCTGGGATGTATCATTTAAAAATACGGCTTACGTAGCTGCCAAGTGCTACCCAGGAGAAAGGCAGGTTCATAAAAACATCACCTTCTCCATGGGATCTGGCACTACGTGGCTTCCAGCTCCTCCCCAAAGCCAAAATGACCGAGAAAGGTCAATGTTTTGAATGGATTCTGGACAAGGAGGCAGCTGCAACAGCGCAGCTGAAGACACTCAGGAAAGAGGAGTCTGGAATTGCTTTAGAAAGCAGTAAGAACGATGGGACAGGGTGTGCAAGGGAGGGGGAGTCCTGAGGGGTGGGTGATGCCAAGGTGCCTTTCATAGTGATTTTAAACATTCACTGTATTTTTTGATCACTCTATACATGTTAGAACCTTAGAAATGTAACTCATTCAACACTTATAAGAACAGTATGAAAGTTGGGGTTCTTTCTTTCTTTCTTTTGGGGGGGCGAAGATGAAGACCAGGACTTCCTCCATGCTGATAAGCATTCTGCCACTGAGGTATATCCCTCAGTCCTTCACACAATTTTGTTTGGCTAAATTACTCAGGCTGTGATCCTCTTAACTCAGCCTCTCGAGGAACTGGGATTACAGAGGCCCACCTTTTATCCTTGTCTTTACAGGTAGGGAAACTGAGGCACAGAGCAGAGTCACACAGCTAGGAAGGAAAGGGTGAGGATTTCAACCGAGGTATTCTAGGACCCATGTGCATGCTCTTAACCCCTACATCCTTTTCATCTTCTTTATCTTAAAATATGTGGCTTGGGTTTGGTGAGATGGTTTAGCGATCTAAAGCGCCTGTTTAGGCAAGCTTAGGTAACCGCAGGAATCATGGTTCAATCCCCGGCACCACATGCTGTGCCAGCCTCGCCCCCAGGGCAGGCTGAGCTGGCCATAATGATAAAAAAAAAAATTAAAATATGTGGCTTTCATTTCGTTAAGCCCTAAGCACCAAGCCAGGTGGGGTGACACACACCTGTAATCCTAGCACTCGAGAGGCTGAGGCAAGAGGATCATTAAGAGTTCAAGACCAGCCTGGGCTGCAAAGTGAGCTCAAGGGCAGCCTGAACTGTATAGAGAGACTTTGTCTCAAAAAGACAAATGATAATAATATTAACAACAATAGCAACAACAACAACAATAAAACCCTAAAGCCCATCCTGCTAGATTTTACACCCGTATTGTGAAGGATAATTCAGCCTCTTTAGAATATCTTTAGGATAGTACCTGTCATCAAAGACACAGCATGATTGCTAACTTGGACTTGACTCCTGAAGCTGCCAAGCATAAGACTGTCTGAGTCCTGATTGTGAGAACAGGCAGCACTGAGGAAGCTCTCAGGCCCTGGGTCTGGGCCTTGCGCGTGGCGCATCGCTACCTCTCCGTGCCAAGCCGGCCTGCCGAGCCAGTTCCCCGTGCAGGGCAGCAGCTGGCCTTCCCACACACCAGCGTGTTATGTTGCGCCTGGCTATGGAACAATGCATTGCTAATTAGGTCATACACAATTCATGCAAATCATCTTTCCTTTTTCTTACTCCTGCTGCGTGTGAGTCTTTCTCCACTGACTAGGCCAATTCAAATTCGGAAAATGCTAACCGGAAAGTCTGGTCAAAAGTTTTCTGTAAAATATGAAACTCTCCCTCTTCTGTTACTTATCACAATTCCTTCCCTCCCCTCAAGCTACTTTAGCTTTAGTCATGTGTACTAGATGCTTTTTTTCTTCAAAGATATGAATGAGATATTTCTTTTGGAGTGTGTTCAGACAAATCTGGCAAAGGCACACTTGACATTCGCCACGGGGAAGCATATATATATATATATATTTTTAATATCAGAAAAACAACAAAAAAAGTAAACTATGGGCCTATCCTCTTTATTTTATTTTATTTTTTTTGAGACAGGGTCTCGCCATGCAGTTCAGGCTGGTCTTGAGCTCAGTTCTGTAGCCCAGGCTGGTCTCGAACTTGCACCAATCCTCCTGCCTTAGCCTCCTAAGTGCTGGGATTACAGGCATGAGCCACCACACCCTGCAAGACTTCAGGAATCATCACTTTGGCTGATGATACATTTTTTTGCACAATCAGGGATCGAACTTAGGACCTTGCACTTGCCGGGAGGAATTGTGCCCCTGAACTATCTCCCGACCCCTGGCTTCTGGCTCCTATCCTCTTTAGATATCAATATATCTTTCCAAGTGGAAGACTTCTGAAATTCAATGGGTTCTAAAATTTTTTTTTTGTCAATGGAAATGTATATATGCATACAGGCCTAATATTCTGGAAAGTTCTTGTATTAAGAATTAAACTTTCATTTCGAAAATTACTTCTCATTCTAACACACTAAAATGTACATTTTTCTATTTATAAATTTACATCTAGAACCAAGCATGGTGTTGCACCCCTATAATCCCAGCACTTGGGAGGTTGAAACAGGAGAATCAATGAGAGTTTGAGATCAATCTGGGCTACAAAATCAGCTGAAGGCCAATGAGAACTGCATAGCAAGACCCTGTGTCAAAAGGATAATAAATACTACCACTACCAATGTCTATTTCTCACTCACAATCACACAGAATATACAGAAGGCCAACCTTCCACCCATCTAGAAGCTTGACTTCTCACGCGAGGAGCTTCCTGTCTTTCAGCTATAATATGTCGAAAGCAGACCTGGAAATTTTAAACAATTTTCTATATTCTGTGAGCTCTTGCTGTGGCTCTGGCCCTTTGAAGTTCAGGAAATAGGGTGATAGATGAAGATGTCGGGGTGGCCTGGTAGGAAGCGAGAATCAGGCCTTCTCAGGCTCTCTTCTGCTCCTTTGCTGCTCACACCATCCAGGAGGACAAACAGCCTTGCCTACATGCTTTTAGTCAAACTCCTCTTGGAGGGAGGTGGGTAAGGAATTTGAGGGCTGGGCTGGATAAGCAAACAGCTTGTCTTATCTTTGATCTCAGTGTATAGATCTGGAAGTTGAATTAAAAAAATCTGTATCTTAGCAGAACTGCTACAAAGACAAGTTGATTACAAAAGAGGTGAACTATTTTTTTATTAGGCTATCAAGAAGACTGGGTATAGAGTTCAGAGACAGAGCACTTGCCTAGTACATATAGGTTCTGGGTTCAATCTCCTGAACTAGTAAAATGTGAAATAAATCATTAAGCTTTTTTTTTTTAAATTAAAAAAATCAATCATCATGCCCTTCTGTCCTGATTTCATCTAGTGGCAGCTGCAGTAAATCCTGGCCTCTGCTAAGAAATAGACTCAGAAGTCATGTTTTGTATCATGTGATCCTGGCCCCTGATCTCTGAGTTGATTGGACCAAAATTGGGCACCGTATCCAGAGCAACCAGGCCATAGATGGGCCAGATTCCTAAGACCCATACCGAAATATAAAACTCCCCTGGATCAGTCAGTTTCTCTTTCTCTCTGACATGATAGCAGGTAGAAACTGCCACCTAATAGCAGCACAGAAAAGATTATGACTGAGCTATATTAATAATAGTGAAATAGTGAAGATTTGTGGGTTTCTAATTGATGAGGTCGGTACAGCACTTCAAACTGAGAGCTAGCTTTCTGTACTAGTTCCTCTGAAGTTATCTCATTATGGTTCCTGTTCTTGGGTTTCCAAAGCTTCAATTATCTTATGTACTTTTCTTAACATTCTTATACTTGAATTAAATGGAATGGGTGATGGACACTTGCCACCCAAATAAAGCCAAACAGAAGCATTATCCAACAGACAAGCAAAAACAGCCAAAATACACCAGTGTTCATAGCAGTGTTATTCATAATGGGAAAAAATGTAAATAATGCAAATGTACATAAACTGATAACTGGATAAACAAAATACACCAGACTATTACTTGGTTTATTTTATTTTTATTTTATTTATTTATTTGCAGGACTGGGGTTCGAACTCATGATCTTGCACTTGCCAGGAAGGCGCTTGTATCATGGAGCTCTCTCCCCAGCCCCAACTTGGTTTATTTTAAAAAGTTAAGTTCTACCTACTGAAAAATGGATAAAACTAAAAATTGCAATGCCAAATGGAAGAAGGTTAAAACAGCCCTCTACTGTTTGATGGATTCCATTAATATGAAATATCAAAGACGGTCAATGTCAAAAGAGTCAAAGCCATACAGATGGACAATAAGCTAGCAGATGACAGGGGCTGGGCAGACTGGAGAATGGGAATGATTACTGAGCCCAGACTTTCCTTGGGTAGTGATGGTGGTAGTGGGGATGACAGTGGGATGTGTGAGTGTTTGCAATTGTTCTTAATTAGACAGTGGTGATGTACATCTACAAATACATTACAAAATTATTAAGTTGTACACTTTCAAAAAGTTCTACCTTGGAGCTGGGCGTGGTGTCGCATGCCTGTAATCCCAGCACTTGGGAGGCTGAGGTAGGAGGATCAGTGCAAGTTCGAGACCAGCCTGGGCTACAGAAGTGAGCTCAAGGCCAGCCTGAACTGCATAGTGAGACCCTGTCTCAAAAAGACAAAAATAAAACAAAACAAAACTAAAATAAGAAACTGTTCCACCTTGGAATTATACAGGTGTCCATTTCCCTATATCTTTTTACAGTTACTCACCCAGTTAAGGAATGAGCTGTGCTTAATTTAAGAGGCAAAAACAATGGAAACAGGGAGATGTTGAAGTTACCAAGGAGTTGCACAAAAAAAGATACGCCTTCCCCTGTTCAGTGGTGCATGCCCGTAGTTTTAGCTCCTTGGGAAGCTGAGCCAGGAGGATCAGTGGAGCCCAGGAGTGCAGCTTGGGTAACAGAGCAAGACCTCAACGATGTCTCAATTTATATGTCAAAACAGCTGCTTTTATTCACTTACTCAACAGCCTTCTTTTGGCAGTTTGGGCTGTGGAAAAACACTGCCATTCCTACAAGGAGAGCAATCTGGCTGCCCTCACAGAGAGTTCATTCTGAATTTTACCGTTTCTACTTGAGAGGCAAAATGAAACAATCCACCCTTTGGCAGTGTCCTACCTACTTTTCTCACTGCTGAGACAAAATACTCAACACCCACAATTAAGGGAGGAAAGGGTTATTTCGGAAAGGTTTATTCCACAGTTTGTAGAAGTTTCAGTCTAGAAATCAGCTGGCTCTAAGGCAGGGTGGTACACAGCACAGGGGCATCAGTGCCTGTGGCCAAAAGCAGCAAGCGAGAGAGAGGACTCTTCCAGTCCCGTATAGGGCAGCAGGCTCCCCACCCTGGGGCAGGCGTAGCACTCACACCCTGAATCCTAGCACCGGGCAATGAGCCAATCACAAACTCTAGATTCAGCCATTTCTGAAAAGCCCACCCTCCCGTGACTACATGAGACTTTGGGGGGACATCAAGACACAAACTATAACAGGAAGCATGATTTTTTTTTCTTTTTTTTTTGTCTTTTTGAGACAGGATCTCGCTATGCAGTTCAGGCTGGCCTTGAGCTCACTGTTGCAGCCCAGGCTGGTCTTGAACTTGCACCAGTACTCCTGCCTCAGTCTCCCAAGTGCTGGGATTACAGGTGTGCGCCACCACGCCTGGTTTAGGAAGTATGACTTAAGGGAAGCCGTCTCTCCAACTTTCGCACACTCCTACAAGTAGGCACTCTGGCTCTGGACAAATGACCTCCAGGACTGACACAATCGTACAGTACAATAACCATGACTTTTCATTAAATATCAGTGGAACAGGCACTCAGAACCAACTTTCTCACCATTTGCACTTTTTTTTTTTTTTTTTTTTTTAATATTATGGCCGGTTCAGTCTGCCCTAGGGGTGGGGCTGGCACAGCATGTGGTGCTGGGAATTGAACCACAGTCCCTGCGGTTGCCTATGCTTGCCTAAGCAGGCGCTTTAGACTGCTGAGCCATTCACTGGCCCAACCATTTGCACCTTTTAATGAACTTCCTGAAGAATATCAAAGAAAACATCATGAAGGGTGTGGGAGCCACTTATAGGGCCACGCGGACTAGCTAAGGCTGCGCCCCAGAACATAACGCATTCCGGACTCACTCACTTCAAGTGAGCAGCTCAGACTGCTCAGGGCCTAATGCTGCCAGTGCCGGGCTGGGCCAGCGACATCCCCACTGAAACTTCTACCCGACGGTTGACCCTGCTCCCACATGGAGGAAGTGTGGGTCAAAGAAAACATGGGGGCAGACTATCCAATTAGCATATTTTGGAGGAAGCAGTTTTTCTTTGACTGGAATAATTTGTGAGGAGTAATTCCTCAGAGCTCTGGTCTGCAGCTTAGGCATTTGGCATCACGAACCTTCCACTGAGCAAATACGAAAATGAAGCAAGAAGTTTAGTTACATCTCCTGGGTCATAATTTAATCAAGAAAGAACCTAGACCAACCCCAGACATCTTATTTTACTTGTTTTTAAACAGCATTGTTCCTGACCACCAAAGTAACATGGGTGCCTTATCAAAATAGGAAAAAGTACAACAATGAAAGAACAATCATCTAGAATCCCAGAACCCCCCACGTGACCACTAAGCATTTTAGTACATGTTTTAGTCTCCTGTAGATAACTGGGTACATGCATAATCATCCCTTTTGAAATCTTGTGATATGAAGTAGCTCTGTTTTGTAATCTCCTTTTTCAAAAGAATAGATTCTATTGACATTTTTATGTATGTATGTATGTATGTATGCATGCATGCATGCATGCTATGGCCAGCTCAGCCTGCTCTGGGGGTGGGGCTGGCGCAGCATGTGGTGCTGGGGATTGAACCCTGGTCCCTGCAGTTGCCTAAGCTTGCCTAAACAAGGAGTTTAGACCGCTGAGCCATTTTGCCGGCCCCATTGACACATTTTAGATATACATAATGATCACAGTCTTCATAGAGAACTTGTGCCTGTCCGTGACATAACTTGGTTTTTCTTCCCCATTCCCTGACCCTCCTTTCAAGCCCTCCTCTCTTCCTCATTTACAGAAGCTTTGTTTCCGTGTCTTTCTTCTTTCTCTGTCTTCCTCCCTCCCTTCCCCCTTGTTCCCCTATTTGAACATTTCCTTCCTGTTTCACAATACCCGCTGCATATTTCGGTCCTTATTTACACTTTTAATTTCTCACACCAGAGAAACTGTGTCGGATTCATTTCACTTAAGAGTATGAATTCAGAGTGTATCCACTTTGCTAGAAAAGTCCCAAGTGTTCTCTTTATAACCTCCTTTACTCGCTTAATTAAATGGAAACATTTTCCCACCTCATTAAACATTTTTTACAGTATGATTTGTATAGTTCTGTAATGTTCCAACCTATAGATATAACATAATTAGTTACCCATGAGCTTGACGTTGCACCATTAAAAACAATATTATGAGATTTGTTTTTCTTTCTTTTTTTTTTGGTCATTTTGAGAAAGGGTCTTGCTGTGCAGTTCAGACTGACCTTGAGCTCACTTTTGTAGCCCAGGCTGGTCTTAAACTTGCACTGATCCTCCTGCCTCAGCCTCCCAAGGGCTGGGATTACAGGTGTGTGCCACCACGCCCAGCTAGATGTACTACTTTTTATTTTAACTTTTATTATTTTTTGAGACAGGGTCTCACTGTGCAGCTCAGGCTTGAGCTCACTTTGTAGCCCAAGGTGGTCTCACTGGAAATGACCCTCCTGCCTCAGCTTACTGAGTGCTGGGACTATAGATGTGCACCATCACACCTGGCCACAGATGTACTACTTTTTATTTTTTTTATTCATTTTAATGAGAAAAAAAAGATAAAATAGCAATGAAACAGTTTCAAAACAAGTTAGTAGGATGGTTACAATAATTAATACCATGCATATTGGTGTCTTCATAGTAGTTATTCAGAGGACAAGATGCAGACCTGATATCTTTTTTTTTTTTTTTTTATGGCCAGCTCAGTCTGCCCTGGGGGTGGGGCTGACACAGCATGTGGTGCCGGGGGTCGAACCCCGGTCCCTGCGGTTGCCTAAGCCCTAAGCTTTCCTAAGCAGGTGCTTTAGACCGCTGAACCATCTCACCGGGCCCAGACCTGATATCTTATCTAAACAATATTAGTACAAACTTTTATTCTCAATGAACTAAGACAAAGTAGCTGTAAATCTATCCTAGCTCTCTTGTGCATACATATATATATTTTTTTCTTTTTAAAATTTCTAATACTAGGAGAAAATATTATACCATGTCTTATAAGTAGATTGTAAGTCAAAGATACAGTATGAATCATAAAATAAAAAGTATAATTAAACAATATTCAGAAAATTAAATATTAATTAAACTTAAATTAAATTAAATATTTCAAAACAATATTTCAAAATTCAAATCAAATTGTGAGTCCAACTTAGAGGCCAGATGTCATGTATCATATGTACAAATCTGGTGGGCTGGCAAGATAGCTCAGTGGTCTAAAGCGCCTGCTTAGGCAAGCTTAGGCAACCACAGGGACCCTGGCACCACATGCTGTGCCAGCCCCACCCCCAGGGCAGGCTGAGCCGGCCATAACATAAATAAACATGTACAAATCTGTAATTAATTCAGAGTACTCACATAGTATTTGAATAACTTAATATATACAAAGATATCAACTAAGAAAAAGTTTCCATGGTAGTAAAGAATTACTAAGAATAAAACATAACATGGGGGTTGAGGAGATAGCTCAGGGGCACAAGTGCCTGCCTGGTAAGAGCAAGGTCCTGAGTTTGATCCCCGGTTCCACAAAAACAAACAAACAAACAAACAAAAAACCATAAATACTTGAATGGCAAATATATGACCAGAACTTCCTCTTCCCCCACCCAGAACCGGGGATTAAACTCAGGCCCTTGTGCTTACCAGGCAAATGCTTATTCTATTGAGCTATCTCCCAGCCCCTTGACCAGAACTTCTAACAGTCTGAGAATAGGATGTCACCCAAAGTTCTAGTACATGGACAGTGCCCATGACCCTTACTGGTGGTCAGGTGTCACTTGTGAGACTGAGCTACTGCTATCTCCTTGATATCCACCCTGTAGACCCAGATAGAATCATGACTCATAGTGTGCAGGAGAAGTCCATTTCTAGAATATGCTGACAGAAAATATTCTGCTGCTGTATATAAAAGAATTGAAAGGCTGTTTTTGTATACTTCTTTTTCTCCTGTGTTTGTTTGCCTTATTTGGTGGGTTCTTTCCATTCTTCATGGAGTTGTGGTCATTTGATCCCTCTCTAGAATATCTTTTAGTAAACTGTGCAGGGTTGGCTTTGTCTCATGATTTTTTTTTGCCGGATCAGGGTTCGAACTCATGACCTTGCACTTCCCAGGCAGGCACTTGTGCCACAGAGCTATCTCTCCAGCCACCCAAGAAATTCTTTAGTTGTTGTTGTTTTTTTTTTAAAGTTTATTTTATTTTCTTCAACCACATTACATATTTGTTTGTGTTATGGCCGGCTCAGCCTTCCCTGGGGGGTGGGGGGCGTTGCAGCATGTGGTGCCTGGGATCGAGCCTCGGTCCCTGCGTGGTGGCCTAAGCTTCCCGACACACGCGCTTTAGACCTCTAAGCCATCTCACCAGCCCTTTAGTTGTTCTTTATCACGAAGTATTTCACTTCTCCACTGAACCTGAAAGAGAGTTTTGCAGGGTATAGCAGTCTGGGCTGGAATTTGTTTTTTTGCAAGACTTGAAGTACTTTGCTCCATGCTCTTCTTGACTTGATGGTTTGTAAGAGAAATCTGCTGTTATTCTAATGGGTTTTCTTTTTTTTTTTTCTTTTTATCACACCAAGGGATATATGTGGAGGGTACAGAGTGGCACTGGACAGATTACATAGCACAACAGGCATTAGCTGTCTCTCTCCCCAGCATCTCCTTCATCGCTCTCGTTTTCCAGCATCCATAGAGGGAGACTGTCCCTAAGTAACTGCATGATCAGTGTGCTTCGTAAGACTCTTCACTCAGTGTATCCAGTTCAGCAATGGCTTCATCAAATACCATCTTTGCCAGGCTGCAGGCCTTTTCAGGAGAGTTCAGAATCTCGTAGTAGAAGACTGAGAAAGTAAGTGCCAGGCCAAGTCGAATTGGGTGTGTAGGCTGCATTTCTTCTTGCTAATTTCAAATGCTTCCTGGTAAGCCTGCTGGGAGTTCGACACATTGGCTTGTTTATTATCTCCAGAAGCTACCTCAGAAAGATACCTAAAGTTATCTCTTTCATTTTCAAGTAGAACACCTTACTTTCTGGTTGGGCAGCATTGGGAATAAGGTATTTGTCCAACAGCTCCAGAACGTCATTGCAGATGTCCTGCAGCTCTGCCTTTATCTTCTCCAGATATTCTTTGCCCATTTTCTGCTTTTTTCTTTTTTTTTTTTGGTAGGGCCAGGGTTCACACTCACGACCTTGCACTTGACAAGCAGGCACCTGTGCCATGGAGCTACTCCCCAGGCCATTTTTCTTTCCTCTTTCTTTTCTTTTCTTTTCTTTTCTTTCTTTCTTTCTTTCTTTCTTTCTTTCTTTCTTTCTTTCTCTTTCCTTTTTTTTGTGGGTGTCTTTTTGAGACAGGGTCTCGCTATGCAGTTCAGGCTGGCCTTGAGCTCACTTTTGTAGCTCAGGCTGGTCTCGAACTTGCACTGATCCTTCTGCCTCAGCCTCCCAAGTGCTGGGATTACAGGCATG
>PVKN010038690.1:0-11026 GCA_004027915.1 Capromys pilorides | reverse complement strand
TTTATGAATGAAAAAACAGAAGGTCCCAGAAATCACTTTCCTGCCCAAGACTTTTGACTAAGAAGAGCAAAGGCAGGAAGCAGTGAGCTCGGCCAGCTGAGGTGAGGCTGACCCAACCTGCCTTTTAAACCTCACTGTGCGCTGGGCCTGTCCACTGAGACTGGGTGTGGCGGCGCACACCTGCAATCCCTGTACTGGGGAGGCTGAAAACACTGACTCATAGCTGTGTAATGAGACCCTGTACCAAATACATAAAAACAAACAAACAAACAAAAAACCAACAACAACAACAGCAACAACAACAACAGAAAACAAAACCTCTTGCTGTGGAAGGATGGGTATGGACTTCTTTGAGCCCTGACAAAGGACTTTCCCATCAACACACTGACCACTTCCTATGTATCTTGCTATTATCTGCCTGGAGCAGGGCTGGCCATGGCTGGGTCAGCCTGCAGGGCAGATGTTGTCAAGAACTTTAACACATCTGTTCATGCTGCTTACCTTTCTTTGCCTGAAGAGCTTTGTGGCCCCCAGTGTGCCTACTTTGCTAGAATTACTTAGCAATTTAGATCCCTGGGGGAGTAACTCTATCATGACTGGTGAGAATTTGTGAATGAATACCCTAACTCTTGCATCCTTAGGGTGGGCTAAGTCTGAGGTACTTTCTATACTTGCTCCGGGTTGAGTTAAACTCTAAATGTCTACAGTAGTAACTTGGTTATAATGAACTGTTTATCAGTCTTTTCCTTCTCTAACTTTATCCTGTATTCCTAGACCAGCTCTAGAGTTTTCATGAATTTCTTAAAAAAGAAATTCCATGTACTGAAGTCTCATGTTGGGATCTACTTTTAGGACTCCTTGGGTTCTTGCTAGGATCAGGTGCATCTAGTTTGTGGGTGTGAGGGTCAGTCTGGTGGCCCAAGCACCCAGCAGTACAGAAGATCTTTAGTTTCTCTTGTAGTTTTTATCACGTTCTGTTGCTGTTCTATTACTTATTATCTATTATTTATTCTTTTCTTGAGGTGGTGGAAATTATATTTGTAGGCTGATGGGAACAGAATCTGCACCTCCTTTCCCTAGACATTTGTCTGTTGGCCAGGACACTCCTTGCTTAGGTGGGGCTAGAGGGCTCCCCCTTGCTCTGGCCTCTCTCTAGCCTTTGCTATCACACCTGGTCATGTTGCCTGGAAGCTTACGCATGGCCCATCGGGATCTGAATGCAATGGCTTGGTCAATCCTGCCTTGTCCTTTGGTGCTAGGTCATTTGGGACATCATTCCACTGGAAAGCAGTGGTGATCCAAGAAGTCAGTGAGACTGTCCTGTATGACACTGTAATGGTGGCTGTGTGTCACTGCATTCTTGCCCAAACTCATGGAATGTGCAATGTCTAGAGTGAAAAGCTGTGCCCTTAGTCAATAATCATGTTTCAGTAGTTGTTGCAAATGTAGCATATTAGGAGAACATGTTAACAAGAGGGACATTGAGGGAGGGCAGAGAGGAGGGGATAAGGGAACTCTGTACTGTTCTGTAATCCTAAAGTTGCTCTAAATAGAGTCTGTTAACCAAACAACCAAAAAGAAGGAACTCCCAACCTTTGCCCTTATAGAGGTCATGGTCCAGCAGATGAGGGGACAAGTGGATAAGCAATGGTGTGGCACAGGCTGGGAGAGGTTGGGAAAATTAAACCTGAGGCATTTATAGCTCACAGGAAAGAGCCTTTGACCTGTTGGAAGTCTGATGTCCTTGTGATTTTTTTTTCCCTCCTTTTTCTACCTTGTTTAAAATATTGCAAGAGATGGTGTTGTCACTGTAACCTTGGACACTGGGGTCAGGTTGGGTCAGTAGGGACAGTAGTTCAGAATGATGCTTTCTTCCCAGGTAAGGCAGCATGTCTCAAGATTAAAGAGCATGGCTTGTAGCTGCACACTGGGTTTGCATCCTAGGACTGTATGAAAACCATGGGGTAAGTTCAGGGACTGCTGGGCCTGACATTCAGTTGATCCCCTGTCCTCCACAAGGCCAGGTTCTGACTACTGGTCTATAGTAATGTTGGAAACCTTTGGTTCAGAGCCCAAGTCAAGTGACCTCAGCAAGGTCCAGTTTTTCTCTTCCCTCTACTGTATAGCCATCTTGGTTGAAGGCCACATGTCCTGTTGGGGTAAACTGGCAGAAAGACTAATAGCACATAATTCTGGCAGTAGAGAGTATTCCTTGAGAGGTCCTGACACCCTTGTTGGTCTAGGGTCCTGGGTCTGTAGCCTGGCTTAAGTTTGGTGGCTAAGGAGTCAGGACCTCTTACATATATGATTCAAGTTAGAAATCTGCTTTCTTGGCCTGCAACTCTTCTGCTGATAAAGATGAGGTGAAAACACAGGCTTATGTTCTGCTTCACTTCTGGAGCTCTGGGATTAACCACCAACACCAAGGTCTTCATGAATCAAACTTGCTTGACTGCTACTTGGTTTCATGGCTTCCATGATGGGAACCATACCTACTTGTGTTTAGTGATCAAGTGTGGCTTATTGGTGGCCTCACAAATAGTCCTGTGCCTTGCGCATGTTGCGTGTTCTTTTTATACCTCAGTTTCTGCCTCATGGGGATAACAACAGTACTCACTCACAGGCTGTGGAAAGATTTAGATGCATTAATATATGGAAAGTCACAGAAGAGATTTTCAAAGCCCATAGTGGCTGTTAGTTGTATTTGTGCTAGGGAGAGGGAAGAGATAGGGAGAGAAGACGTGGTGCAGATACTTTTATTCACCCAACAAGTGTTTTCTGAGTACCAACTATGTGCTGTAATGTGCACTGTGACAGTCCTAAGGATAAAGGGGGGTGGAATGCCAGGGCAGTGAGTGTTTTCTGGAGCATAGTGGGGGAAACGATAGAACAATCAATCATAATGTGGTCTAGTGCAAGGTGGGAAGCTTTTAGGAAAGGAACTGGGGACAGAATCATGCGATGGATGGGGGCTCCCTTCCTCTCTTGTCCCTAGAGGGGACCTGTAGGTTCTTGTCCAGCCTGCCCTGGGCTCAGCACTGCCCTTTCATGTCCAGAGAGCGGCTCTAGGTTCAGCTCTTCACAAGCAGAGAGGGCAGCCCCATATCTACCAGTGCACCTGGGCTCACGCAGAGGTATCAGCTCTCAGGATGCCCCAGTCTCCTTGCTGGCCTGCAGGGGAGTACTCTGTGCCTGGTCCCCAGCGCCTTCACTGCCTCCTCCCCCGGGGCTGCCTAGCTGCCAGTCTCAGCGATTGCTATTTGCACAAGCTGTTCCCTTGGCTAAATGCTGCATCTGCTGAGCACAACTCCTTTGGTCCAGAGGGATGGCCCTGCCGCTGCCCAGCCCCCACACCTGGAGAGGCCGCTCTCTTGTTGGTTAGCACGCACCCAGCTGGTCTCACGCAGTTCCGGCTGGCCTTGAACTGACTGCATAGCCCATGCTGGCCTCGAACTTGCCTGGATCCTGCTGCTTCTTTCTCCCGTTACAGCCGTGGGGTTATAGGCGTGCACTAGCACAGCTGGCCCACGTGTTCTCCTTTCAGCTTTTGCCCATCACGATACCTGTCCTTCCCACCAGGCCTCTGCACCAGACAGAGCCAATGCCCGCAGCCTCCACCCCTGGTTTACCTCAGTAGGCCCTGTGGAGATGGTACTTTCGAACTGGGGCGAGTTTGTTTGCTAGTCCCCTCCAAATCATTCCAACTGCACGACAGAACCACAGACGAGGGTGAACCTTTCTTTCATCTCTCTGCGCGTCCCCTCCTCTCCCCTCCCTCCTTTCCTCTGGGGAGTGGGGAGAGGAGGCCACGGAGCACAACTGGCTGTGGGGCAGGGCTTTGCCTGAGTGGGCCCGGCTCAGGGCAGGGTCGCGCAGGTGGGTCCGCGTGCCCGCGGTGCGCGCGAGTCGCCAGCAGAGGGCGCCCGCGAGTCAGGAGCGGTTCTGGAGCAGCCCGCGCCGGCTTCGGAGCCCAGCGCCGAGCCCCGCGGACCCCGCGCCCGCGCGCGCCAGCCGGGCTCCTACCGCGAGGCCGCCGGCAACAGAAGGCGGCCGCTTGCTTCCTCGTCCCCAAGTGCGTGCAGAGTCCCCGAGCCATGGCCAGCCCCTCAGGCAGCCCCGAGGAACCGGGCAAGCTCCACGGCAGGGACGGCCGGCCGCGGAGGGAGGAGGACGATGCCCCTCCGGAGCAGAAGAGGTTGAGGCTGGGGCCAGAGGGAGGCGGCGCGGAGGCGGAGGCCGGGCAAGACACACCGCGCCCGGGCTGCGAGGAGAGCGGCACCCCGGCAGGGGGCGAGGGCGGAGGTGTAAGTGCGCGGGGGCGCGGGCGGCTTGACCGGTGGGGTGGGCTTGGCGCTCCCGCCGCCCGCGGGGTGAAGTTGGGCAGCAACTCCTGGGTGTGCGCGCTGTGGGCTCGCGGGGCCGTGGGAGCAACGGGTGTCCTGGCATTGGCGGCAAACACCTTTCTTGTTTATGTGGCTGACTTTCTGATTCTCCTGCGACGTGGCTGGCCGGGAAGACCCACTGGACTCTGCGGTTGACCAAAAAGGGGAAGGGGTGTCTTAGGGGCCTCCAGAGGATAAGAGAGTGAGGGAGTGTCTCGAGCAGCCCTTACTCTGCACCCCAAACCTGACCGGGGCTGTTAGGGGCGCCCTGCGGGACTTTGCTGGTCCTACACACTTCTCACACGGTGAGGGGCTTGGGGGAATTTCCTGGGCACCAGGCCCACGGCCTACTGGCTGCAGCTCCTCAAGCCCCTGGCCTGCCTTCTTGCCCTCGTCTCTGTCTGGGTAGCAGGCGTGGAGAGGGGGCAGGCAGCATCCATCTGAGAACTGTCCTCTTCTCATCCCTACCGACAGCGACAGCAAGACAAAGTTCTCTGCGTCCCCTGGGGCTGTGCTGCCTGCTTGGGGCCCTGTCCTGGAGCAGGGCATGTGTGGTTACTTATATGGTACATGAGTCACTGGCGGTGTGTGGGATGGAGCCCCATGGCCAGCCTGACCTCTAGGATTGCACTTTCTGAGTCCTGTCTCCACTTTCCCAATTGTGACTTCTCTGACCTTACATGGGATTGGTGGGAGGTGGGGGAGCTGTATTTGAAGGACAGCTGAGGGCCAGAGGACAGCTGTTCTTCGCTAGGGCTGCCACCTTGGTGGTTTCGAATGGATGATGGGGTTGACCTCTTTGTTCCTCCCAAATATTTTTATTCGTGGCCATTTGCTTGGTTGAGCTTGTCTTAAAAATTTGATTAATGACTAATGAGCCCCAGAAGGGAGAGGTTCCCTTCTTCCTGCACCTGGCTGCATCATAGCCCGGCTGCCCAGGCCCAGGGCTGCCTTTCTGCAGCTATGCTGTCATCACCATTGGTGGAGCCCTGCGGTTGGCGCATGGGCACTTGGACCTGTGGCCAGGTGAACCCTCCTGGAGATCCCAGGGGGAAGAGAACAGCACTTAGAGCTGGCTTTCTGAGATATGGAAAGGTGGAGAAGACAGTAGTGTCATGATGTGGGGAGAGGAGCTGTGCTGGGGCCACTCACAATGTGTAGCAGTGATGTTGTGAAATTTCCACCATCGGGAGACCCTCCTTCCTCTCTCTGCGTGGAACACCCGCAAACATCAGGATGCCAGCACAGAGTGTGATGCCCACTCTCAGTGGGGAGGGCCATCAGGTGGGTCTGAGCCGGGCTGCTGGGGCTTGCATGCTTCCTCTGCTGCTCCTTAGCTGGGTGACATGGCACAAGTTGCTTAACCCCTCTGAACTTTGGTGTCCTCACCAGCAAAATGGCTATGTCAGCAGGCCCTGTTTCACAGGGTTGTGATTCCTGAGGTTGTCAGGTAAGGCTTATCCACGGGAAGTGTTTAGCATCACTCTCAGCATGTATTATGGGCTCAATAAATGTGACTTAGAACCAAAATGTACTCCACAAAGGTTCTCTGGTGTTGGTATGAGGGGCCCTCAGCCAGCATCTCCACATCAGTACTTTGTGGAGGTTGAGAATTGTGTATATATGATTAAATTTGTAAAAAGTAGAAATCCCACTGAGCATTTTGATCCACAAAGGGAAATGGGCACCCTGTGGCTGGAGGATTCTGCAGTCTCTGGACAGAGACTATCTTTGTTTTCTGAGCCTGAATACAGTCTTTGGGGGTGCTGGGATCTCTGTGGTACTGTGGACTGTCCCACAGACAGAATCTTGATTTTCAAAGTGAAGATTTCCCAAAGCCCTGTGTCACCCACAGCAACTGTCAGACATCCTTTCTTTTTTTCATAGGAACATTTTCTGGAGAGCCCATAGCAGTGTGGGGCGGGAGTGTGAGCAGCACTGGTTTTTCTAGGGAGCAGAGCACACACTTGTGCTCTAGGACCACGTGTAAATGGGTCAGGAGCACAGTGCCTCTTCACAGGGTTTTGTCTGTGGAGACCATTAGCTCGGTGAAAATGTCAAGACCACCTTTGCTCTAATAGCAGGCTATTTGCACTTTTCTCTGCCAAGCTGCATGGGCATCCGCAACCTTCCATTGCTGGGCCCAGACAATTTTAAGGATAAAATGCCCTTTCCCACCAGGCCCAGTGCTCTGATCCTTGGGGTTTAAATGAGACTGCTTCTTCCTCTGACTGACCCCCAAGATCTGCTCTTGCCTCTGGGGTGGAGGCTGCTCTCTCTGGGGGTTGCTTGAGGAGGCTCTGAGGGTAGAGTTTTACTGAAAGCCCAGGGGAAGGAGGATTTACAGGTTTGTCTCACCTTCTCTGACTAAAAATGCCTGGCCCTCCTAAAGCCTTCAATGAACCCTTTCTTGTGACCCGGGGCAGTTCCCACCCTCAGCAATTCCTGGAGAGGAAGAACAAACTCTCCTAGGCAGGTGCTTCTCTGTCTCAACTATCCCCTCAGTCTTCCCCAAGAAAAGGAATTCAGCAGAGAGCTCTGGGTTTTTGGTGGGCAGAGCTGAGCATTGAAATCCCCAAACCCAACTGAGTCCCCCAGATCCCTGATGGGCTCACTAGGCAAGGTCACCAGGCCTGGGAGGAGAGCTGGAAGGCTGTGGTCAGCGTGCAGCCCTGTGGCCGTGTGTCCCATGGCGGGGCTTTGCTTCCTGCCGAGACGGTCTACACTGGGTTTTCCCGCCTTGGCGCTGTTGGCCACTGGGGCCAGACCATTCTTGGTGGTGATTGGTGCAGATGCTGGGGCCTGTGCTGAGCACTCTCAGATGTTTAACCGGATCCTTGGTCTCTACCCAGCTGTGACAACAAGGAAGGTCTCCTGGGGTGTGGGGCAGGATCATCTTTGTGAAAATGTTTGAGAGGATGGGTGCTGAGTGCGAGTCTCTGCTGTACCACTGGGGAGCCCTATGGCTTTGGGAACTTTGTATTACTGCCGCAGGCCTCAGTTTTCTCAGTTATAAGATTCGACCAGGGATGGTGGCACATATCTGTAATCTTAGCACTCAGGAAGTCAAGGGAGGACAATTGGCACACATTCAGGGTCAGCTTGGGCTATGTAGTGAGTTCAAGGCCAGCCTGAACTACATAGTGAAACCTTGTCTCAAAAAAAAAAAAAAAAGAAAAAAAAGATAATGAGATGCAATATCTTGATATTTTGGAAAGGTTATGTGGAGATGCATTGAGATAATAGGATGGGGAGACGATTGGCATAGTGCTTAAGAGTGGAAGATGCACAACATACATGGTGAACACCTTTCATATTATGTGGGTCCTTTCAACTCTGTCTTCTGTTTCCTCATCCATTGGTGTAGTGCACAGGGGAGTCTAAACCGCCCAGGGAATTTGGGTGCAGTCTTGGATCCCTGCATGAGGCCCTCACCACTTGGTTTTCTCCAGCTTTTCTCTGGCTTCTTTTGTCCCAGGATTCCCAGAGACAGGGATGTGGGTGGGCAGAGCAGTTGGCATTGAGTTCATGGCCATGCTGGAGACCCCCAGAGGCTGCTTGCTGATATAGCATCAGGACTAACATCTAG
Organism: Capromys pilorides; assembly: GCA_004027915.1. Classification (NCBI taxonomy): domain Eukaryota; kingdom Metazoa; phylum Chordata; class Mammalia; order Rodentia; family Capromyidae; genus Capromys; species Capromys pilorides. Next base: position 3,055 of record PVKN010038690.1, on the reverse strand, counting down.
GTTGCTGTATTCCCATTGGAGGGCAGCTGAACTCCACCAGCAGAAGCGCTATCTGATGAAATGTGGGTATTTCCCTGGCAACAATCTCTCAAGCTGATGTTAGGACTTGGCCATTTACTGGAACATGGTACATCTTTAATTTGCAGGGCAAGCTCCTGAGGGTGCAGTGAATAATTGCAAACTGGTGGGGATCCCACCTACCTTCTGGGGCTGTGGGTGTGGCTTGAGCTGGACAGGGGTCCTTTTGTGGGGAGGGAGGCACAGGTACATGTCTTTCAGCTGGAGTAGAGAGGGATTCAGGTCCATAGTGGTCATTTTGGAATCCCCTGGAGAGATATACCTTCTTGTGTGTGAAATGGCCTCTGGCTTTACGGATTTCAGGAATATTTATCCCAGTGCTGGCAAAATGAAGTTGGATTTGTGCTTCTCAAGTGGAACAGTGTGGACTGTGGGTAAATGTCTTTTGAATCCTTTTAATGCCAGTAAGCTGGTGGTATTCATTTTGTGACCCCAGGAATGTGACGTAGAGCTGAGTAGGCAAAATGAGAGTAGTTTGCAGCTGGGGACAGAGTTCCCTCTAAAAGGGCTGGTGGCTTGGGTGCTGGTGGAGCTAGATGAGGATTGTCAATGAGCTATATCCTGAAGGATTTTGGATCTGTTGGACCTGGGTAGTGAAGAAGAGGCAGGGCCCAGAGTGAACTCTAGAGTTGGCAGGAAGAATGAAAATTTGATTTTGGAATTATTAGTTAGGGCTACTCTGAGTGCCATCATGCCTGGCACAGAGGGATGCCAGGGGAGAAGGTTGATTGTAAGAGAAGGGGCTTCTCCCTAAGCCTGGGCTGTCTTGCAAGAGAAGCAGCCGGGACACTGAGAAGGGCTGGAGCAGGCTGTGCAGAGGTCAGTCCACTGGAACGAATGGATTGTAATCAATGGCTGTCACTGGAATTTGTTTCCGTCTTTCAATAAGAATCTTTATGATATGTTTTCAAATGCATTTCGGATACATCAGAAAAATCAATAATGATTTGATAATGTTACAAGAATGCAATTAGCAGATATTCATGAAATTTTGAAGTAAACCATGAGAAAGCCATGTCGGCCCAAATATAAGAGAACAATTCCCATTTAGAGAAATAATACATGTTAATGTTTTAGTTGAAATAACCAGATTTTATATCATTATTATTATTATTTTTCTTTCTTTTCTTTTCTAGGCAGGGTCTTCCTATGGAGTCTAGGCTGACCTTGAATTCACTATGCATCTCAGATTGGCCTTGAATTCCTTATGATCCTCCTGACTCAGCCTGCCAAGTGCTGGGATTACAGATGTGGGAAACCATGCTTGGCTCTGTTGTTATTTTTATTTTTTTTATTTTTTTGTGATACCAGGGATTGAACTCAGGCCCTTGTGCTTGCCAAGCAAGCACTTATTCTACTGAGCTATCTCCCTGGTCCCTCTGTTATTATTTTTAATAAGTTAATTTTTGTAGAGAAGGACATACTTTAAATATTTTAATTTACTATTTTGTAGTTGACACATAAAAGTTGCATGCATGTAGGAGGAGCATGTATATTGCACACATGGAATAGCTGAATTGAGTTAATTAACTATGCATAACCTCATATACTCGTGGTAAGCACACTTGAAATCTCTCAGTGATTTTTAAGTATATTGGCTATTATTATTAAATATAGTTACTCTGATGTATTATGATAAGTCTCTTGAGATTATTACTCTTGTCTAACTGAAGGGCCAGCAAGATAGCTCAGCGGTCTAAAATACTTACTTAGGTAACTGCAGGGACCTCACAGTTCGATCCCCGATACCACATGCTGCATCAGCTCCACCTCCAGGGTAGGATGAATGAGCCATAACATAAATAAACAAAGTTAAAAAAATCAGAAAACAACAAAATAACATGAACTTAACTGAAATGTTGTGTCCTTTCACCAGCATCCCCCTACTTCTACCTCTGGCTGCTGGTAACCAGGGATCCACTCTGCCTTTTTTTTTTTTAAAGTATCCTAATTTTAATTTATTTTTAAAAATCAGATTTCATTGATACATTTTAGATGTATATAACAATCACATTCAGCATAGAGAATTTGCGTGTGCACATGATAGAAGTTGCTGCTTTTTCCCATTTCCCTCCCCTCCCTTCAACGCCCCCTCCCCTTGCTATTTGCAAAAGCTTTGTTTCTGTGTTTTCCTTCTTAGCTCCTTATCTTTCCCTCTCTCTTCTTTCCCTTCTCCTACCCTCTCTTTTGTTCCCCTCCCCATCTGAACATTTTCTTCTATTTCACAATAGCTAGTATACATCTAGGTTCTTGTTTACACTTGCTATTTCTCACCAGAAAAACAAGGCGGTACTTACACAGGTGTGTTTGATTTATTTCACTGACCTGCATGGTCTCAAGGTGCATTCACTTTCCTAGAAACATCGTGATTATATCCTTCTTTATGGCAGAATAGCACTCCACTGTATCAACCCCCACACCTTCTTTATCCATTCACCAGTTGATGGGCATTTGGGCTGTTTCCAAGATTTAGCTATTATAATCTGTGCCACTATGAACATGAATGTGCATATGTTGCTATGATGTGATGCTTTTAATTCTTTTGGGAAGATACCCAGAAGGAGAATTGCTGTGTTGAATGGAGCTTCTGGCTTATGCTTTTTGTAGGTCTGACAATTTTTATTCTGTGGATATGTGAGATCATGCGGCATTTATCTTCCTGTGCATGGCTTCCTTCAGTTAATATGATGTCCTCCAGGTTTAGCCATATTGTCACAGATGACAGCATCTCATTGTTGTAAAGCTGAGTAGAATTACAGTGGTGGGCCCTGGACCTTGTCTGGTAGTCAGGTCCTTAGATGCTCCTCGAGTTCCTACTGTAAAATGTTGTAATCACGGAGAGCCTAGGCACATCCTCTCCTACCATGCAGGAACTGTCCAGGTTACTCGTAATACCTAATGCAGTGTGAATGCTATGGAAATAGTTTTTATTACTGTGTTGCTTAGGAAATAATGGCAAGAAAAAGTCCATTTATTG
>PVKN010038689.1:0-11018 GCA_004027915.1 Capromys pilorides | reverse complement strand
TTCTAGGCTGCAGTAAAGAGAAATACATTCAACCTAGATCAATTAAGTAAAGGAAGATTTATTATTATAAGAGTGTAGAACACTCTCATGGGATCCAATTGGAGGCTTGAAGGCAGTGGAAAGTCACCAGCCTCTTCTCTCTGGTCCTCCTGCATACCTACTTCCTCTTTGCATCTAGAAACACCTAATTCTGGTCCCTCATGATTCAGCTTGCTTGTGGCTCTGAGTTACCATGACACCAAAATTAGATCCTGCCTGAATATGACCTTCCAGCTTCAACACCCAACCCTCGTGGGCACAAGTTCTACATCTCTTCAAGTTCTGCAAATTGTGAATTTGATTATATCATCTTGAGGCTAGATTTCATGCGTGATGGGACAATTAATCATGTTCAGGGGCATGGTTCACTGGACCCTTCCTTCCTAAGGATGGGGGAGGGGTCTTCAAAGAAAGGAATAAACAGATAGAACCCAAAGTAGCATCAGAGTCAACACCAATATCAAGAGTTTCCAAATCTGCCTCCAGAACCCCTTCACTACCATCAATGCCACCTCTCAACTTTAGCCCAAGGATTATCTCTCAGTTGAAGGGAGACAAAATGTATAACTAGATTATCAAGGAAGTGGTGATAGCATAATGTGGCCTTAGAGCGGTCACATACAAAACATGAAAAAACCATTATAGCAGTTCCTTCAATGTTGAATTCCTACCCATAAATACAACTAGACAGAGAACCAGAACAGAAAGGACTGTTAAGCATAATAAAAGCCTGGATACCAGGCTTTCCCCTGAATACTTCATAGGAATATTCCTGTGACATTGGGTGACTTTTGCCTTTTACTAGTAGAATGATCCCAGTTATAAGCATCATATTATAAGTCACCTTATCCTAGAAGAATCCAATACTATTCACATTTCTAATATTTTAATTACTTCAATGTATGATTATTGTTTAGAAAGAGACAAATTATGCTGTTTTAAATTCAGGTGCTAGTTCTCTATTTTCTTCCTTGAATTAAATGTCCTTCCACTTAGAGAATGAGACCAGACAAAACACATCCATTCATATTTTCTCTTTCCTGAAATGCCTGCTGCTTTCAACTTTCTAGTCTACTGATGAAATAAAACAGAACTTAAATGAACTCATGAAGATAATAAAGGCAAAAATATTATAAATATCAATGAGAGCTTGAATTGCATTTTCAAAAGGAAAATCATGCAGGTGTAAAGGATGCTGAACTGGTTGGTAAGGGACCTTAGGGAATCTAGGCTAGTTTTGGGTGTGAGACAAACTAGCCAGGTAAGAACATTGTTGGTCCTGAGTGCATTGTGCAGTAGGTGATTTTTTAGCCTCTTTTCAGTAGTGCTCAGCTGTACTGTTACAGGCCTGGGTCACTGTGGAAAGTCCTATTTGCCTTCTGGGTAGCTGAGGGAGCTTGGATGAGAAAGGAGACATTTGTTGAGTGCCTGACTGGAATCAAATGACTGCTGTGATCCAGTCACCTTCTGCCCTTTGTTCCTCATTGGAAAACAGGGAATATGACCCAGAACTTTCCAAGAATATCCACCACGGATATTCTGCCTTGAGAAATGCATGAGCACTTTAAGTGTCATGCACAACTTTTAAGAGATTTACCTAATCACTTAAAGCCCATCCTGGAGACTGATAGGAATTCACAAGATCCCAACTCTTTCTTGAACTGGACAACTACTAAGCCATTTCCAGCATTAAATGTCTGTGAACACCAATTACGCCTACATCCACTTATGGCATTAAAAACCTGCAGCACTTTGTGACACAGAGAAACCAACCCTACCCTCTCCTTTTACAACAGCTGAAGCAACTGTGACCAGGGGATTTGAATCAGCTCTCTGTGACCAGAGTCTGCAAGGTCGGGACTAGAATCTGTAGACTCTGCCTTAATCACAAGGTGCTGCAAAGCCTGCTTGGCTGCTGAGGCTCACTGAACAATGATTCTCTCAGCTGCAGTTCTCTACTTGCCAGCTGTTTATCACTATATTCTCCTGACTTATGAAGGCCATAAGACATTGTCCTGGAGACTCCTCAGTCCAGTGAGAAAGACTGGATGCGGTATTTCAAGGTGTCTGTTGAGACACCAGCCAGCACTGGGAGTTAATGGGTAATGCTTAGAACTAGTTAAAAAGATTGCTCTCCACCAAATGTGGTTTCATTTCAAAGGCAGAGGAAAGTGACTTTTGCATGTGGTTTCCTAATGGCATCATCAGAATTCCACTCATGGCAGCCAATCCAGGAAAAGAAAATGTGCATCCTCTCTTGTTAGTGAGATCTCTAGCTTGAGAAAATGACAGAGAGTTCATTGATGCCTTGTCTTACCTAAGCCTCAGGCTTTTTGATGACAATACTATAGAGTCATGTCACATTCCATAAATCACATGCATGGAAGAAGATTGGAAGCATTTTCTCAAGTTTGTACAAAACCCAGATTTTTTTTTTCTCTTTTTGCCATTCTTGATGAGCAGTAGGTGTCTGGGTGGGTGGATTGAGTGACACTTCAGTGAGAAAGTTCCCTCCCCTTGTAGAGCTCCTCACAAAAAGGAGTCAGAGAAGTATCATTTGAGAGAGTGACAGCCAGATCATGTTGCAGTGCTGCTGATGAAAGGGGCTTAACTCTATCAGAATCCTGAATTCAGCACGGTACTGGTACAGAGGGGAGTGAGCCAGACTCCACTAACCTTTGTCAGCACTGTGTTTTCATTTCAGGAGAATCCCCAGAGGAGCGTGTGATTGCTCCCTCTTCTCTTTCAACATTCTGCAGTCAAAAGAGAGAACCCAGCAGTGAGCACCCTCCACCTTCCATTTGTTCCCCAGGAAGTCGTCCCCTTCCTCAGCCTCCTTGTGCTGGCCATGATGGGCTCTCAATTATCTCCTCTACCTGCCACGTTTAAAAGGAAGTATGTGCCTCACCAGAAATCCAGTCTGAGGACATGCCACAGCGGCAGAGACACGACATGAGAACAGATGGAAAACTTCTCGGGAACAAAACGTGCACACACAGAAATGGATTCTGGCTTTGAAGTGGATATTCACGGTGCAGCTTTCAAGTCTTCTGAAAAGCCCCAAACTCCAATCTGACCTACTTAGGCAGTGTTCTTATTTATGTCTTCAATGAAGGAGTTGTATATTTAGCAAATGAGAGCTGCTATGCGTTTCCTATACCCATTTCTTCATGTTTAGAGAGCTGAGAAAAGTTTGCTGTTTAATTTTTCCCCAGATTGTCTTCATAAAAGGGTATGTGTAAGTTAAACACAGTTGAAAATCCATGAGTTCCAGGAATTTCATATAAATGCATCCAGATTCTCATGGAGTGTATGGGTGAATGTGGTTTCAAAGGAAAAGGATGAGACTGCAGTTGATCCATGGTTATTTCTCTCCTCTTAGTTGGCAAATGAGTTGCCTGGCTTGTCTGTTGTTAATGCTGCAGCTCAGATTTACAGAGGCCCCAACATGCAAACAGCATAAATTTCAGCTAGAAGAGTATACCTAAGCAAAGCAAAATACAGAACCGAAGCTATTATCTAGCTGACTCAAGCCAAAATAGACATTAGTTTCAATTATCTGGGTTTTCAGGAGAAAGCCTTTTTAACCTTCATGATTGGAATAATTACCTCAACTCTTACCCTTTGTCCATGCAATGAAAAGTATAACACCTCAAACCTGTTTTTGAAAGTACAAGATATGGAAATAATATGTGCACTACATATAGGTAAAAAGCTCATCTTCAGAAAAAAATGTAGATTGTTATAGCTTGGCTTAAAGGAATCCCCAAAAGAGAAACTACTCTTTAGCAAAATAGTGACATAGGTTGTCATACAACTTAGCAGTGAGATTCATATCCCCTTGGACTTCATTGCTAACAGAAAAGGCCATCTGTAGCAAATGCAGCACCCAGTGCTTCCAGGTGTACTATGCTAACTTTACCCAAGACCAGCACTTCTGCATTTTCTATGCAAATTTCCTTCTTGATAATCCCACCCCATCTGACTGAATAATGAAAACCTGAATGAGGAACATGCAAGAGTTTTGTTAAAGTGGAGGGAGGGGTGATCCACATTTACATATTTTCCCTTCCAACTCTAGTACATGTACAGTGTTAAACATTATAATTTTTCTAATCTAGCTCTCATTCTTTCAACTAAATAAATGTGTGCAGAGGCTGTGGAGTGTGCTCATGGCTGCCTTTCAGGGCCATGTTCCCCTGGGCTGTGACCAAGGGATTCGGAGCTCCTGCACATGGCAGTGTGGCACTGTCCTCATTCTTGTGGCCACTGTCAGCATCACTATGCCTCAAAGACCCTCAGAAGTTGTCTCATCTGAAGGTGTGACTCTGATGTCCTCATCTTCCTCTTCCCCTCCTTTCTCTAGCAAAAACCCAAACTCCATTCTCCAGTAAAACTGTTGAGCTCAGGTCCGCCAGGAGACACTCTCCATTCAGCCTCCTTAGCCCAGCACAGGTGGATGAACACAAATACACGCACCTGGAGGGCACCCAGCTGGCTCCAGGCGACCCTGCATCACAGCTAGAACCCTGATCTTTGCCCTTCTCAGCCTCCAAAATGAAAGAAATACATTTCTGCTGCTTAAGCCACTCAGCCCATGTTATTTTATCATGGTGACATTAGCAACAAATACCTGCTCAGTGCTTCCATCTGCCTTAGCCACACAACCCTTTTTCCAAGCAGTAGCAATGTTTCCTCATCTAAATCCCCAGTCTTAACCTTTTTTTCCTCAACCAATCTGAATACTCTGACCTCAGCTGAGCTCCAAGATGAACCAGGCACCTACTATGTGCTGCTTGTGTCATAAGGCCACGTGTCATAAGGGCTGGCAGCCTCCAGTTAAACAGTCACTGCTGGCCTCCCTGAGAAGTGCCTGGGGTCCTGCTAATGCCAGCCGCAATGCTATGCTCAGAGAGCAAAGTAAATGAAATACAGATATGTTGGCTTCTGCTCCATTAGGAAAGGGAAAAATCAATATTTGCCAAATGTGGAAGGACAAAATCAATAGCAAAAGAAATTTTATTTTCAACCTTCTAAGGGAATATTACAAAGAATAGAGAGTGAAAATTATTATTATTTATTAATGTATGTAGCACCTTCTAAAAGCTTTGAAGTGTTTTATAGAATTATAAACTGCCTTCATCCTGAGCTGTGTATGGATCACTTTATTGTGCTGGTGTGCACCAGAAGGGGTGATTCTGTGCGGTTCCAAGGCAACATGACACCACAGCAATAGGGTAGTTATTTAAAGTTGACATCTCATTTATTTATTAAAAACAGAGAGGAATCATTCTCAGAGTAATGGGGTCAGCACACACTAATCCCAAAGAAAGTTCCTGAGGAAGAGCCTTCTCTCCAGATTTTAGATGGCATCATAATATATGTTGTTTGGCAGGAAGAAGAGAAAACCTCTCTCCACCCTCTTCCAACGTTCCTTGGTCAGAACAAGCAGCGCATTTGGGGAGAATCAGCCACCTGCTGCCAACATCTTAATGCAGTTCCTGGCAGAGGAGATTTGATAGATGGCTTCAAAGCTACGAGTGTAAACTACTGAACAAAACTTTCCAGAGGATGAAACGTCAAAGCAGAGAGCTGCAGCAAGCAGAGCCTCTGGAGGTTGCAGCTGTCTGAAAAACCCACAAAAGGAATAGTCAAAACAAAATCTTACAAGGACAGAGTGATTTAAGCTTTTGAGTCTCATCTCATCTGGTTTTTTCCCCCTCTTTTCTCACTGGAATCTTGCAACAATTCTGTGACAGAGGACAGAAATTATTCACCCCATTTTACAGAGCGCTAAAATATAAGAGACTGTGTCTAAATCTTCCAGCTATTTATTGGCAGAACAAAGAATGGATCTTAGCCATCAAGACTCAGAGTCAGAAGGAAACAAAGAGATTAAGTAGCCCAAATTTCAACTTCACACAGGAACCACTTTTCTGAGAAGCAGGCAAATCTAGAGATAATAAATGGATCCTTTCATAAAAATTGCACCTACTTTTCAGTTATTCTTTTTTTTTTCTTTTTGTTCTTTTTGAGACAGGGTCTCACTATGCAGTTCAGGCTGGCCTTGAGCTCACTTTTTTTCTTTATTTTTTATTACTTTTAATAAGAAATAACAATGAGACAGTTTCAAAACACATGAGTAGTACCTCCCCAATAATTAATACAATGCATATTGTTGTCCTTGTTGTAGTTATTCAGAGTACAGGATGCAGACATGATAATTTTTCTAATCATTATTGGTACAAAAATTTCTTCTCATTGAACTAAGAGAAAGTGGTAGTATACATAGTCCAATATTCCATAATCACAGTGGGTTATTAGCAGAACTGACAGTGTCAGAAGCTGTTGATGTAACCCTTTTACAGCTCAGCATACTACTCTAGCTTTACGTTTTATGACATGGCTAAACTTTTCTGCTGGGTGGTTAAGGGTAAATTAAAGCAAGACCTGTATAACAAAACATGTGACTTTTGTATTTCCCAAGGTCAGTCAAATTCCCTCAGGATTTACCTTGAAACTATGTACAGTGCTTTGTAGAACTATGGTCAGCTTGCGCTCACTTTTGTAGCCCAGGCTGGTCTTAAACTCATATCTATCCTCCTGCCTCAGCCTCCCAAGTGCTCAGATTATAGGCATGCACCGCCAAGCCCAGCTCTCCATCTTGTAATCTATATAAAAATCTACCTCCATATAAAGTTCTCTGCCTTCTTCACATTTTTCCATCTACAGTTATCTAGTTTGTTGCTCTGCTGTTTTAGGATTTTGCAAGTTGGGAAAACAGCTAAGTATGTACCACTGTCTATGCTTGGGCCAATACTTTCAGTTCCCTCAAGAATTGTTTTCATATCATGATCTAGAGATATTTCCCACTCCTGCTTTGAACAGTACCAATGTGTCTTTATTACCTTTTAAAATACTGTGCTAAGGACACAACAAATATTCCAAATATCATCTAACAGTATGAGACCACAAAAAAGTGTTTTCTCTAGTTTTTCAGATATACTTGACTTGCTTTGAGGGGATCAGCTTCAACTATGTGATCTACTTAAAATCTAAGAGCATTTCATGGAAACTGTCAGATTTTCCAATCACAAACCTCATCCCACACTCGTGCAGTTACCTTTTAAACGTCAATGGGTCTTCATGCTTAGATATATGCAGTTTTCTCTGCTTCACCATGCCCACTAGCTCAGACTACTGAGTTTTGTGACTCCTGGTGCTGTTTCGCACACTTTTCACACCATGCAGATCCCACTGTTTATCTGCACAGATGTGTGGAAGAGACCTTCTGTGTCTTCATTCAAATTATTATTAAATCAACTTAGTGAAATAATCCCTCAGTAGAAACTTTTGGTTGGCAGGGCCAGCCAAATATCCCAGCAAATTAAAGCACCTGCAAGCAAATGCAGGTGCTGGGGTTTTATCCCCAGGCCAGCTGTGCTGGCCCCACCCATGGGGCATGCTTAGATGGGCATGCTGAGATGGGTGCAGTGGCATGTGCCTGTACTCCCAGCTCTTGAGAGGCTGTAAACAGGCAGATCACTATGAGTCTGATCTAATAGTGAGATCCCTTCCCTAAAATACAAAAGAAAGAAAGAAAGAAAGAAAGAAAGAAAGAAAGAAAGAAAGAAAGAGAGAGAGAGAGAAAGAGAGAGAGAGAGAAAGAAAGAAAGAAAGAAAGAAAGAAAGAAAGAAAGAAAGAAAGAAAGAAAGAAGCAAAGTGACTTTTGGCTGGCATTAGAGAATTCTCTGATAGTTGACATTTTCTCATGAATCTACCTCTGGTAATAAATTGCCCAGATACTGTTAAGTTCACTTATTTCTTGCCAGTCATTGGCTTCATATTTTAAATGAAGGATCAGTCAGAGTTAATAGCTTCATTTAAAATATGAAGCAAAGTATGTATATATTTCTCTATATTCTCTATCTCTTATCCTCTTCTCTTTTCTCTCTCTCTCTCTCTCTCTCTCTCTCTCTCTCTCTCTCTCTCTCTCTCTCTCTCTCTCTCTCTCTCTCTCTCTCTCTCTCTGATCCATAGCACTATAGGGTAAATTCCTCTCTTGGACATGCTATACTTTGGATCTTAGATTCCTCCCCCCACCCCCAGAAGCCAGTGTGTTAAAGCCTTAGTATCTTGGGTGGTTGCTACAGTTTACACCTAACATATCCCCAAAAAGACTTGCATTCCCAAGTCTGGAAGAGAATAAGATCACTTAGGGACATGATCTGAAAGGATGTACTTTCCCCCCTAGGAGTAAGCAGTCCTCTACCTCTATGTCCTTCTACCATGCTATTTCTGTGTTAGCACCAGCTGATGACTGGCCAAACCTACTGAAATTGTGAATAAATATAAACCTCCCTTTCTTGAAATTGCATGTGCCAGTTATTTGTTATAATAATGGAAAAGTGACCTTCACAGTTGTGCTATTGGGCATGGTGGAGGCTTTAAGAAATTGGGACTTAGTGGGAAACCTTTAGGTCACTGTACTTTGTCCCAGAAAGAGGAAAGTGATTAATATAAAAGTTTGGAACCAAGAATAGGATCATCACTATGTCTGTAGCTAGATCATGTGACTTAGAATCCTTTGGAACTGGTTTTCTGGAATTTGGAAAGCTTTGGCAATGCCAACCAGAGAATCTCTAGAGTGCTATATGTGAAGTCTGGTAAGTGATTCTAACCAGAGCTCAAGGAGGCTAACTACTGTTCATGGTGGCTATAGACCTTGACATCACTTGTGCGTCACAGCTGCACTGGCTTCTCAGCCATGGAGAATGCAGTGTTTGTGGGGTCATGATGTCTTCCATCCAGATTCCAGTCAAACACTCAGAAACCACAAACTGTGCCTCTAAGAGGGCAGTAGATGAAGCTATGAGACGAAAACCAAAATTGTGGTGAAAATTCCAGGGAGTTGAAATAGCCAGTAATGTGGAATATCTGCTGAGGAAAACCACAAGCAGAAATGAGAGCTAGCCCAGTAGAGAGGCCATGTTCATTGAAAATGTCAAGGCATGTGGCAGCGCACATCTATAATCCTAGCACTTGGGAAGCTGAGGCAGGAGGATCAGTGCGAGTTCAAGACCAGCCTGGGCTACAAAAAGTGAGCTCAAGGCCAGCCTGAACTGCATAGTGAGACCCTGTCTCAAACAGACAAAAAAGAAAGAAGGAAAGAAAGAAAGAGGGAAAGAAGATGTCAAAGCAATAAGGGCAGGACTGCTCAAGTGCTTTGGATCTTGCAGCTCACTCCCACCAGGTATTAGGCACAGAGCTCTAGGATGTAATATTTGCCCTGCTAGTTTTCAGTCTTGCTTTGGTCCAATTCCTTTTATTAATCTATCCCTCCCTTTAGAAATAAGACTGTTGACCCTATACCATTATATATTGTTGTTTTGTTTTGTTTATTTGTTTGTTTTTATAGGAGTTCATTCCTAAGAATTTTCCTTGAAACTCAGAAGAGACTTTGGACTTGGACTTTTCAGCAATCTTGGAACTGGCATCTCCTAGAGATAGACTAAACATATTTTACATAATGAGGAAAATATGAACCTTTCTGGGCTATGGACATAATGTTAGAGTTTAGATCTAAAACATTCCCAAGAGGTCTCATGGTTGGTGATACAATCTCACTGAAAGTCATGGAGTGTGTCCTGAAAGGATGTATGCTTGTCCCTGGCTACTCCCTCTTTCTCTGTTGTCTGTCTGCCACGTGTTGAACAGCTTTCTCCCACAGGGCCCTCTCACCACACAATTTCTGCCTTGGAGCCAGCAAACCACAGACTGAATCTATTGAAAGGGGGAGCAAAAGGAAACCTCCCTTTCCTGAAATTGCATGTGCCAGATATTTGTTATAATGATCGAAAGTGACCAGCACAGTTGTGCTATTGGACATGGCAGAGACTTTAAGAAATGAGACTTAGTGGGAAACCTTCAGGTCACTGGAGGTGTCCTCTTGAGGCAGAATGTGTCCTACCCTAGCTCCAACCTAATGGGCTTTCATTTTCCAGCCAGGAGGAAGGCAGTTTTGCCCCACCAAAGGCTCCCATCCTGTATGCTACCTCACCGTATGCCCAAAAACAAAGATCCAATCAATCATACACTGGAAGTTCCAAAACTGTGAGCCAAAATAAACCTTTTCTTGTAAGTCGATTATCTTTGGCATTTTTATGGTGATGCAAAGCTGAGTAAACAAGGCCACACTTGTCACTCCATCTACTCTGAAAGCCTGATGACTACTCTGTGTTCACGTAATCAACTTCACTGTGCTTGGAATGCCGATGCTCCTTCTTCCCCATCCCAGCAAACTAACTTCTCCAGTGTAGACTTCAGCTTCTACTTGGAAACTCTTTTTAAAACTAGATTTCTTTATTCCATTACTCTTTGCCTTTTATATGTTCCTTGTCCCTGAGGCTACTCCACCGCCTCACAAGATTTCATTATGTTTACAGAAATATTTTTAAAACTTCATAAAAATTCTTCTTAAAGTTCTGCCATATAACATAATATCATTTATTCTGTTTAGTTATCTTATGAGAATGAAGCATTCATGTCTACATGAATTGCTGGATTATACCTTGCATGTGTAGAATAAACCCATAGATGGGCTCTGCTCCCGTTTCTTCTGAAAATTATTCATGTAATTTTCATATACTGTCAGCATGATTTTCACAGTGGTGCTCATGCCCAGCCTCAGCTGATTGGTCCAGCTAGCCAGCTACCCTAAGCTGAGTCAATCACATTTCTACAGGAACTACCAATGAAGCAGAAACAGAGGAGCTCCTGTCACCGCTGTGACTGGACTCAAGAGGTGGGGCTTGGAAACTTTGGTACCATCTTTACCACCACCTCGATCAGGAAGGAGTAACCTAATAGTAAAGGGAGAGAAGATAGAAATAGAAGGGAAGAACAGCACAGAACCACCAGGCCACTCAAATCCTAAAACTCAGGTCTTTGGTCTCTGCTATTTCTAAAAAGAGCCACA
>PVKN010038688.1:0-11023 GCA_004027915.1 Capromys pilorides | reverse complement strand
GGCAGAGCCTTTCTGAGGTGGGGCCACGTGAGAAACCCTTAGGCTCCTGGGGCCCTGGTCTTGAAGGGGATTGTGGCCTCTGCCCCTTCCTTCACATCACAGCCATGTGGTGAGCAGTTCTGCTCCAAGCTGCAGGCCCCAACCCTACCATTCAAAGCCCTACTAGAGGCCTACACAAGTGGGTCCCCAAGCGTGGACGGGAGCTCCAGAGCTGAGCCAAGTGAAATCTTACTGCGAGTTAATTGTCTCAGGTGCTGAGTTAGAGTGACAGAAAGTTATCACAGGTGATCACATAGTAAGGACACTAAAGAGCAGTGACAGAGTGGGCTAAGAGCTTGGAGTAGTAAAGGTGGTGGCGGCTTAATGATAGATAAGCCAAGGCTCGGGTCCCAACTCCACGCCAGGACAGCCCTTTCCATGTCATGGAAATCGCCATTACTGTCCAAGCAGCCCCTCACCCAACTAATTTTGTCTTCCACAGTCTTCGAAAACATCCAGGGAAGAGCTCCCAGCAGCATTTCCCAACCTGAGAGGACCTTAGAAGGATAGAATTTTCTGCAGCCAAAAGCCCTGCTTCCTGGTTTAAAAGACATGGTATGAGACCCAGCGTGATGGCATGTGCCTGTAATCCCAGCACTTGGGAGCCTGAAAACAAGAGAATCCCTATGAGTCCAATCTGTGCAGTGAGACCCTGAAGACCCTGTACTACATAATAAATAAATAAATAAATAAATAAATAAATAAATAAATAAATAAATAAATGACATGATGGCCACACCTGACAGGGTACAATCCTGCTCAGAGCCCACCTGCCAAAGACTGGAGGTATCTCAAGTAGAGTCTAAGGATGAAGCCAAGCCCACAGAAAGGCCTGTTTCCAACAAAATCTCACCTTTCTTACATGCATGTCCCCAAACAGTATTGAACCAAGGAGATACTGACTAGCACCCAGACAGTGGGAACGGCAAACCCTCACCAAAGGGGCCATGTAGCTGGGATCATTACCTCTACGACTCATCAGTCCAGCTAAGGCCCACGCATCTGTGTGTGCTGGTGTGTATCAGTACACATGCTCATACACTTATGCGTATTGCCTTGGACACAACAGCACATACATGTATGCACATCTGCGTGCATTTGTGCTTGTATGTCTCTGTATGTACTGTGTGTACATGTCCATATGCACAAGTGTGTTCACATGTGCATTTATGTTACGCTTGTGTGTATATCTGGCCATCCCTGGAGAGGGTGACGAAACTCCCTCTGAAGACCAAACAGAGCTCTAAGAGCTGCTTCCAGGTTTCGGTCCAGGCTGTGTCCGATATGGTGCAGGAGGTAGCTCCAACGTAGAAAAACCACCCACCCCCAGCCCTTGGATTCACAGGACACCTGGAGCCCCTCCTGCCCAGCAGCCTCTGCCTGTACCGGTGTTGTGATCAGAGGCCCTTCTCCGACTCCCACCCGCCATGCACTTCGTCCTTCCTTGAGGCCTCAGCTTGCTATATTTGGAGTTCAGTGCCCTGGCATTCCTGGGGCACGAGCGTCCCTAAGCTCTGCTCCCCAGCACTGCCACACCCTGGGTCTGCACCAGCCAGAAGAGGCTGCACCAACCCTGGTTCTGGCATCTGTCACTGCTAGTGACCTGCTGCCCTCTCCAGTCTAGCCCTCCAAACTGAGCCGCAACTCTGCCATTCAATCTTGAATCCACAGGGCAGTGGCTCGCCCAGGCAGTGGGCAGAGAAATGGAATGGTAGCAAGAATAAAGCCACATCACCCACTCAAGGACCCTAGCTGCCTGGTAGAAAGACAGCTGTTTCCACCGCCTTCTGTGGAAGACGGAGGCACTCAGAGTGGCTGCCTCTCGTTGTACCTGCTCCACACCTGCCCCAGAGTCAAGGCCTCCCTAAAGGAACCATCCTGCATGTAGGACACGTGGACAAGCGATCTCCCAGCAGCACTCACCTTCGCCCCTGCCCTGTTCCCTGGACGCCAACCTCATGTGGCACATCTGTCAGTCTGTCCGTCATGTGCAAGAACTCCCAAAGGCTGAGCTGCTTACCCCCTGCTCTCAGAAATGGGAAATGAAATGGCATCTCTCCAGGACAAGGCTGGGGCAAAAAAAGGACAAGACCTAGGGGCAGCTTGGGCACTGAGCAGATACAAGTCCTCTACCTGGTCCTACAGATAGGCACCCCACTCCCTCGCCAGCCACAGGCCTCCTTGCACACTTCACTGACTCTCACCTAGATGATACCCTTGCTCTCCCAGCCTCCCCTTGCATCCCCAAACTCCTACGCCCCAATACCACTCTATGCCCTACCACAAATGGCCTGTCCTCCCCAAAGCTGGACAGGATGAGGACAGGCACATCTCTCCAGAACACGCCAAGTGCCACTAATATGCTGGAGTCCTCCCCATTAGCCACGCTGGAGTAACTCGGAATGCCTGGACACTTGGGGGGCGCTGGTCACACACACCCCCTAGGCCACCTCAACATCCTGAAGGCAAAGAGGCTGCACTGCGGACTCGGTCTGAGATGACCTCAGCTCCAGGCCACCACACGAAGCCAGGAGGCCCAGCGGTCAGCCCCTGCTTGCCTCAGAGCTGCCTTTTCCCATGGACACTTGGCAGAGGTGGAACCTGGATGTGGTGTCCGCTCCACAAAGGAGCCTGATAATCTCGGGAAGTCTTGCCCTTCCCCCACCAGCTGTGTCCAGTGTAGGCAGGAAGCAGGCTGTCTGCGTCAACTCAAGCACCTAGAACGGTGCCCACAGACAGGAAGGGAGTTACTTCCATACTATCTGAACACAAACCATGGGTCAGTGAGGGCACACTTTTTGGCCACAGTCTTTCTTGTGCCCACTCTTGGGTACTCCTCTGCAATAGATCGACTGGGAGAAGAAAGGCCTGGTGTCTCCGGAGACTGAACTGTACAATGTACACCATATCAAACCACAGAACTATGTTCAAAATGTCATGGAGGACAACTGCTCAAATGCATCTTCAGCTAAACCTGAATATGCAAACCCTAAAACCAAGTCCAGGCTACAGAGTGCCACAAGCACCGAGCACAAGGGTACAAACAGTGGAGGTCACTGCTTGCTTGTATACGCCACAGTGGACATCTAATGGGACTGTCCAGTGTCGGTGTCATCCCCCCATGGCTATGGCAGGATGTCTAGAGCTGT
Source organism: Capromys pilorides (assembly GCA_004027915.1). Classification (NCBI taxonomy): domain Eukaryota; kingdom Metazoa; phylum Chordata; class Mammalia; order Rodentia; family Capromyidae; genus Capromys; species Capromys pilorides. The sequence goes on along the minus strand of PVKN010038688.1, from coordinate 7,835 downwards.
CCACCTCCTGAGAGGCACGAGGCAAGTCTGGTGACCCCTAATGTCACACAATAACAGGATAGCACCAACTCCTCTCACAGTCCTTGGCTACAGCTGGCCTACAGCTAGAGAAGTTACTTCAATCCTGGACATCAGGGAACCCAAGAGGGAAGGAATCGAGCTGAGATAGAGGACACAGTCGCAACAACTAGCCCAAACCACACATTTCCTCCACCACAGCTCCTCCAGCTACTACCCAGCGCAGGAAGCAACCTGCAAGCTGCAAGGGTGGTCAGTGAGGGCTTCAGACCCTCCAGAGAAGTGTCAAGAACCCAAGGGACACCAAGTGGCACTGCTGGTTAGCAGTTTTCCTAGTCTTAGAAATCACTATGAAATCCTAACATAGTTTGCTACAGGCAGGGTCAGAAAAAGCAACAAGGACTTAATGGGCTGGCTATTTTCCCAGGAGAGGGAAACACAAACGGTAATAGGGTGTGGTACACTTCTAAATTATTAGAGATTACTCTCACAGTACACGCCAAGATTCTCAACAACAGACACAGCTAAGAACCAGAAATACGATGAAGCCCCTTCTACCTGCTCTCTAGGTGGCCTGCAGAGGGAGCTGAGAACTTCTGGATTCAGATGCCTTCTGGGTAAGGGATAGCAAAGTATAGAAGCCAGCTGGCAACCACCACAAGCCACAGTACCTCCTCTAGCTCCATGGTGACCATGGCTCACACCCACCTCTAGCCCTGCTGAGCTACTCGCAAAGGCGGAACACTCAGTACAGCATACACTACCTCAGTGCCTCTCAGCAATCCACTCATTTAAGAAAATGGCACACAGACGCTGGGCCACTCGGTGTTTAAAATACACTCCAAGTAAGGAAGCAATTTGGAGCTGCAGTGGAAAAAATAAACCTATTACCTGACCAACTGAGACTAGCTTTCCTAAGCTTATGTTTTGTGCTTTTCCTGGCGAAATATTAAGTTCTGGTAGTGGTAGTGCCTGCCTGGGAGATGGACTCCTGAGATGATACTCATTCTGTATCTTTATCTCATATATGTCAAAAAAAGAAGACATATATACCTGGGTGCAGGCATTTGTTTGTAAATTCTATCTTACAGGAAAACACCCTAAGAATAGACATCCAACAGAGCAGAGAAAGACCACAGGAAGTGCACTGCTGTTTGCACCTGAATGGACTGAGGGTGAACAGAAGGACAGAGATGACAGGCCATGCGGCCCAGGGAGCACACCGAGGTCACACGTGGTCTTCCACTCATGTTGGGGGCCTGAAAGCTATAACTGGAACTCTAAGAGTTGCTCTGCCCCTCCAGTGGAAGCCAGGGGTGTACAGTTCTGGCACAGTCAGTCTCAGGCAGTCCCTAGCTCCCACCTGCCTGAGGAGTGTCTCAGACCTGATAAACCCATGCTGTGTGGACAGTGATCTCCCCACTGGATTCACAGCTACCACAAGTAAGACGTGGCCCCCACAGGCAGGAGGAAGGATGAGAGCACACAGACTTGCTAACAGATTTGTTTATTAAGGCTTGTATTCTCCTAGAGGACAGCAATCCATCGCTGGTCAGGACTCTGTACAGGCAGTAACAGCTCAGAGGAAATGACACATTCTAAATACAAGTCTAAAGAATACAGCTTCAACTTTTAACTCAGAGGGTCTTTTAGAGTAAATAGTTGTGGAAGGTATCTGCGCTCTAAGACAGTAAGGATCCTCTACAGTAGGTGCGTGCAGATTCGTGTGCAAGGGCGTCAGGCATGGGCGCCGCTTTCATGCTAAACTCCAACTCCAGGTAGCAGGGCAGCTCCATAATGGCCCCTCATTCCACAATACGTGACAGCAAATTATTTCCTAAAAGGATTTTTTTGTTTTTTTGATTTTTTAAACTGTTCAACAAGAAAAGAAAAATCAGACGCACGCTTGCAATTTAGTCGACATCATCCATTGCACTGTACTATCCAGAGCCTACATTTAAAGCTCAGCATTATTAGTAAAAAACTGAAGATGGCATTAGGATTATCAAGTGAAGGGGCAAATTAAAAATGATCTGCAAAGAACTAGGAACGCACACACAGAACCAGACCTCAAACACCTTCCAAATCCTCGGTAGGAGTGAGATAGCAGGCAGCAGGGCTGGTGCAGCTGCTGGTGGCCAAACCCCGCGAGGGGCGACTTCCGAGGGCGACCGTTGTCACATTTGAAAAACTAAAAATTATCTTTCTGCCTAGCAGAAAAACCAATGGCAGATTAGCATTTTAGACAGCATGAACAGTAAAAATGGTGAACCGGCCCAACAGGGCAACCACTAACCTTCTGATTTCAGCACTGAGGAGATTTTAACAGCTTACTGTGCAGGACAAACAGCTCATGGGTTGTTTTTCTGTTTGCAAAAAAGCAGTAAAGGGATAAAAATTTTGTAGTTTCCTTTAGAAATATTAAAAGGCTGGATATAAGAATAAGAACATAATTTCTGCCAAAAGAAAAAAAATTCTTTGGAAAGTATCAGATTTTTTGTTTTGTTTTTAAGGATATTTGTATCTCGCATTAGGTCAGTCTGATAAGCTGACAAAAAATATTCCTTTATTAGTGAGTTCTACAATATTATAATACATAGAAAAAATACAAATGAACACAGATCCATCAGCTTAAATGAACTATAAAGAAGATAAAGATGCAACACTCTCTCACAAGGATGACACACTGGAGCTGACAACAGAGGCAGCACCGAGCGTACAGGTAAACTGTTTTCACAGCCAGCTGTTAACCACGTAAGAACCTGGCGTGTCCTTACTGTTTGTTTCGATTCTGCCGCTCCTGTAAAAAGAAAGAGAGGAGTTTAGTGCCCCAAGCCACTGTGATGTGATGCAAGGCGAAGCCCCACAAAGGCAGGCCTGAGGCTGCCCACGGCTGCAGCTGCAGCTCTGGGTGCAGGGCTCTTCTCAGCCGGGCGCTCTGAGCTCTAGGGCCCTGGTCCCACACACCATGTTCTACTCCCTCCCCTCCAGAAGGCCCTCTGCCCAAGCATCACAAGTCCGCCTCCAGACCACCTGTCAGCCCTCCCTCAAAGGTCACTGTCACGCAACATGGAAAAACATGAGAAATGCAAAATTACCCAAGCCTGGAGGAGACAAGCTGTAAAAGGCATGCAAGTGTGCTGGGATGTGGAAGCTATTCTCCTGAAAGTTCTCATTTAAACTTCTCAGTGACTCAGAGCACACCAAAGTCTCTCTACCCAGATGAAAGAGCAAACCCTTTGCCAGGTGTGGTGGTACATGCCTGCAGTCCAAGCAACTTGGAGGCTGAGGCAGGAGTGCAAGCTCCAAGATACACAAGTTCTGGGCCAGCCTCAGTAACTTAGTCAGACCCACCCTATCTAAAAAAGAAAAAAAAAAAAAAAAAAAAAAAACCTAAAATATTTAAAGGACTGTGGGCCTCAATGCAAAACCTTTGATCCAATTCTGAAAACAAAGGGGATTTTCTTTTTTTTTTTTTTTTCTTTTCTTTTTTTGCAGGATCGGGGTTCAAACTCATGACCTTGCACTTGCCAGGCAGGCACTTGTGCCATGGAGCTGTCTCCCCAGCCCCACAAAGGCGATTTTCTAATCAAGTTCTGAGTTACTCGGCTGATGAAGAGCAAGACAAGCTGGGGCCCATCTAGAGTGGGCCCTTCCTCCACAGTCCAAACCTCTTCCATGCTGGATCAGAGACTAGAGACATGACAGGACTGTGAGGGCCCTTAGCCATACCCACCAGTGAGCTCGCATTCGAGCATGCTACTCTGGGGCCAAGGTGGCACGACACCGGGGCCTGGCCCCGGCCCTGCCCTAGTGCACCTCAGACGCCGCCAGACACGGCCTTCCTCCACCATACCCTTTGACAGTTGTTTTCACCTCACCACTAGCCAGCCAAAGACGACGCCAAGAGAATAAACGAAGCCCTCTCCTCCTTCAAGTTTAGGGTATCTAGTATTTTGTCTCAAGATAAAAAGCTAGTACACTCTCTACTGCCAGAAGGAACCTAGCAACTGCCCACAAGGCTTACAGCTCAGGCAGTGCTTCTGGCCACGCCTCCTTCCTATCCCATAACCACGGCAGTCTCTCCCAGACCACCCTACTCCATCGGCCTACCTGGCTGCTGATGCCTTGGTGACACCTGCAGCCAGTACAAAGCTTCAGGATTTCTTTCCTACCCATGCAACACCTACACTCAGCTCTCAAAACGAAACACTTCCAGGGCAAGAAACAGGCCCCACACTGCTGCACAGGAGTATCCCTGGCACACCCACCCTTGACACCTGCCAGCACACCACCAAATACGTAAAGTGCAATTCAAGCAGCAACATGAGTCCTCCTCTGCTGACGAGGGCTGGGCACGTCTTCAAGCCCACCCCAGCAAGTGCCGGGCACTGGGGCTCAGGGCACGGCCCTACTGGGGCCACGCCTCGCACCTCCCGCCTGGAGGAGCCTTCAGAGTATCTGGACTAACAAGAAAGGCAGGTGGCACTGCTCTAAGAATTAAGGTTGCTTATATGTACACTTGCTTGTTACTGTTTTCCTATCTTTGTTTCTGCTATTTTTACTCTTTAAAATAAAATAAAAGAAAAAAGAATTAAGGTTTCTGCCGTCCCTCTAGTGTAAACCTGGGAAAAGACCCCTGTGTTCCACACTCCCTTAAAACGTCTCTAAGCAGATATCAGCCTTTCCCTCCACACGGCCACTAAAGGACCCAGAGCAGGGAGACTTCCAAGGGTCCCACATTTCTCTTGTCATTCTGAGTAGCTACAAAGTCCACACCTACTCTTCTAAAAAGTAACAGTGCTCATTTTAAAAAAAAAGTGCCCCAGGCTGGGGAGATAGCTCAGCAGAATAAATGCTTGCCTGGCAAGTGCAAGGTCCTGAGCTCAATCCCTGATCCCGTTAAAAAGGGGGTGGGGGTGGGGGGTCCTGTTAGCTCACTGGATTAAAGCACCTGCTTAGGCAGACACGGGGGCTGGGGGTTCAATCCCTGCCTGCTGTGCCAGCCCAGCCCCCAGGGTGCACTGAGATGGTATTTGAGGCTGGGCATGGTGGTGCAGGCCTATAATCCCAGCACTTGGAAGGCTGAAAACAGGAAGATCATTATGAGTCTGATCTGTGTAATGAGACCCTATAATAAACACAAAAACACACCCCCACACAACTATAAGGGAGCACTCAACAAGCATACAAAAATACTTAAGTTCTCTATCAGTTTCCAAAGCCAAAAGCCACTGGGCAGGACTAGCCTGGGAGTGAGGCCCACACTGTGCTGCAGGAGCACCCACGTGTACCTCTTAAGCTCTCTGAGGGACATTCATAAAATTAAAAACAGAACAATGTGTTACCCTAGGCCTTGGTCTGATATACCTGCCATAGAAGTTACTGCTCTCCTAAGAAATAAGAATGTTTTCCTATTTATTGCTGGAAACTCTGAAAGGGAAACTGAAAAAATGCTAGATCTTTTTTACTCTGCAAATACTAAGTACCTGTAAATTATAACCATCTGAGAGCTTCGGGGTCGGGGTCAAATCAACAGGGATGAACAGAAGGGGGTCGATTCTCAGGGGCTGAGCGCCTCATCACTGGCTGCCAGTACCACAGCCCCGAAATAGCAGTGTTTGCCAAGTGCACGGTACATGTACTGTGAAGGCTACGCTGCACTTCTCAGTGGAACCCCGGAGCCTCAACTCTGACACACCTGGGCTTCTCATCCTGAGTAAATGATACCCCAGTCAGCAAAATGAAGACCAAAGCACTTCCTGGCAGGCAGCAAGAGGACAGGGCAGCCAGGGCATGGTGTCAGTGTGGTAGCTGCCCCAGAACCACCCACTGTCTTTATGCAGTCCAATGAACTGAACCACTGAAGCAAAAGGGGTCTTCTTAGTCACTTTCAACAATATGAATTAATTAACACATGGATCAAAACAGCCCAGCTGACATGGCTTGGGGGAGGGAGGCGCAGCATGCGCCTTCCTCCCATAATCCCGGGGAGTCAGCTCAGGCAGCCTTGCTTCTGGGGTGTGCAAGCGGCCCAGATGTGACCAGAGGAGGACACCTGGGAGCCTACAGGTAGCTCAGCACAGGCTTACCCTGAGACCCCTCAGAAACTCAATGTCTAAGAATCAAGTTGCTATCATCAAAGTTTTAGGACACTACCATTTTAAAAACGGATCTGAGGCAGACTTTCATCCCTAAGCTCAGCACCAACCTTTGGGACCCACTGTACTACCGGAAAATCCCAGTACACAAGTCATCAAATATACATAGAACATTTCAATTAAAAAGTAGATGTTGATGTGTATGGGTAGAGATAGGTCACGTAGGAGACACAGATGATACAGGTGGACACAGATGACGTGAGCAGATACGCACGGACACAGCCCTGCCTGCAGCTATCCATCAGCAAAACCCAACTGTCCTGATGCCCCTCCCCAACTCTCAACACACTACCCCACCCCATCCCTCGAGGCACCGCTGAAGCAGTCCCAGATGTCACTTTTGCATGCTTATGAGTATAACCAAAGATACGCCGAAGGCTGCCAAGTGCCATCCAACAGAACGGCCTGAAAAACACCAGCGCGTCCTCATCTGCTGTGCTCCCAGATCTGGCACTGTGTGTCACTTCTGACTCTTCCTCAAAGTCAAAATGACCATGAAAGTGAACATTCTGAATCAATTCAGGACATCAAGGTGGCCAGAGCAGCACACCTACAGACAGCCACGAAATGGACTTCCAGAACTGCTTCCGAAAGTGACAAGAAGGCTAAGTGTGCTGTTCAGGCTATAGCTCAGCGGCACAAGTGCCTGCCTGGTAAGTACAAGGTCCCGAGTTTGAGTCCCACTACCCTCCCCCTCAAAAAATAAGGATTCACAAGTGAATCCTTGCCAAGGATTTCACAAGTGTGCTTTAAGTCAGAGTTACTGTAAGTAGGACTAGTGACAGTGTGTCTACTACTGCAACAAATTTTTAACCTAAGCACTCACTGTATTATTCAATCATACCTTGTACTTAGTACTTACCAAAAAAAAACAAACCTAAAGCACACACAGCTAGCTGCCCATTTAAAGCGAAACCTCAGTTTAATTAACAAGTATTCCTGTTCTAAACCTGCCAGCTTGGCACAGCCATGCACGCACTAGAGGCTCTTCTTCAGGACAGTGGCTGTAAGATCAACTAGTGGCACTGCAGCCATACTCATGGTGGAAGGTGATACCAGCAGAACAAAGCCACCCAACAGCCCTTCTCAGAGCAAGCTGCATTGTTAGGCATTGCAAAACTGCACTTCATTATATATCTAGAAGAGCTAAAAGTACAGAATTTCAGTTACACCAAATAAAGGGCATTCTCTCACCACGCTATTTCAGCTTTGCAACTCTGAGCTACTTACGACAAGCCTAACTCAGCGCTAGCTAATGGCCCGGTCACACGTCCTATCTGGTCCAAATGCTTTAAGACACGCATGCTCATGTGAGGATTCCGTGTCTTACATGGGAAGACTGGAAACCTACCACCATCAACTGACATTTCATGCAAGAAAGGCGAGAACGTTAGGATGTACTCCTAAGAGAAAGCAAGCACACTAGGTCCTTACTGTACCACTTTTGGGCCAGTTCATGGGCACATGGGTCCTGCTTCAAGACCAGATGAACTGACACTGTAGGGAGCCTACCAGTGTGGGTGCCACTTGTAACCGCTAACTGGACTACCTCAGAGACCTCACCAAATGGATCAAAATGTAACTTTTTTCTTTTTTAGGGGCAGGAGATCAAACACAGTACTTTCATACTCAGTTATATCCCTAGCCCTTTTAAAA
>PVKN010038687.1:0-11025 GCA_004027915.1 Capromys pilorides | reverse complement strand
TATATATATATATATATTTTTTTTCCCCCTTCCTTCTTTTTTTTTTCTCCTTTCCCTCATTTCAGTTCTTTCATAACTTTGAACAGTTTCTTTCTCTTTCACAATATCTATTGTACCTTTCTGATTTTATTTACTCTTTTAGGTTCTTACACTAGGGAGACATCTCTTCTGTTTAAGGTCAATAATACCCTATTGGGCTGTATACTTTAGCAGAAAGTTGTAAGAACTGTGGTTAAAATGAAACTGTGTTTGAGGCTGTTTCTGATAATAACTATGATCTATGGGAATTTGTCTCCTTTCCATCTACTCTTTTGGAAAGTAGACATGGTAAAAAAAAAATGTGCTTTATAGAGTTTTTTACAATGATAAGAAAAAGTTTATATAAGTCCTTAATACATTAGAGGCATTTATTAAGTTCTTCATAATTTTTTTGATTATATCTGTTATTATCTTCAGGTACAATATTTTATTTTATTTTATGTATTTGTTACAGGGTCTTCAGAGTCTCACTACTAGATTGGACTCATAGTGATCCACCTGTTTAGAGCCAACTGCTGTCTCAGGGCACCCCTGGGGCAGGACCAGCACAGCAGGCCTAGGGATTGAAGCCCCAGACTCTTTGCATGCTTGCAGGTGCTTTAATTTGCTGAGCTATTTGGCTTGGTACAATGTTTTAATGCCTTTTTCTCTTCTAGTTGTTAGAAACTTTCTTTAGGAACCATAATCTATTACCATTACTAATAAATGGACTTTGGGCAAATGTAAATAGTATTATCCTCTTCTATTATTGGAGTATTTGAGAACTACAGAAGAGTACTATTTCATCCCCTACCAGTTCCCTAATGAGTCTTTAAGGAATGAAACTCATTTATTTTCCTTGGCACAGATTTTTTTTTTTAATATGATTTGAGACCAAACGATCAAATACTATTATTGTTTTTGATTGGTTATAGATGACTATGGGAATTTAATACTGGGATCCAATATCCTCAACTCATATGAAAAAAGACAGTTTTCCATCTCAGCACATCAACTCAGGTGTGCAAAATAAATCACTTTCTTAATTTAATGTAACCTAATTTGTGAATTGGTTATCCCATCCTGATAAGTTGACAGGACCTTCTACTATTATTTTAAACTTTTAGCTTTCTTTTTTCTCCACTTACCCTTCCCTCTTACCTTTTTTCCTCTTCTTTCTAAAGTTTTGTAAGAATTCAGAAGACTTTTGTGGTACCTAGAGCCCCACAGAAGGTCTCTGATTTTCAGTCTATCATAGTAGCTACATATTCATTCAAATGAGTAGTAGTCTCTTGAAGTTGGGGTGATGTCTGCTTCTGTCACTTTGTTGTCATGGGCAACTCTCCCAAATCTAGGAACCTTAGTGCATATATTTTACCTTTCTAGATCAATGATGGTATTATCCACTTGTGGAGCGGGATGCCATAAAGGAGCCACAAAACGTGACAAAGGGAATTATTGCTCTTTGTTTCCTTCTAGTCCAAGGTCTCTTTTTTCTAATTGTTTTATCTCTAAGGTGTCACCTCTCCTGATATTTAAGTATCCAGATTGTGGGCTAGTGAGATGGCTCAGTGGTCTAAAGCACCTGCTTAGGCAAGCTTAGAAAGTGCCCAGGGACTGCGGTTCAATCCCCCGTACCACATGCTGCACCAGCCCTACCCCAGGGCAGGCTGAGCCGACCACAACATAAGTAAATGAAGTTTAATAACTAACTAACTAACTAACTAACTAACTAACTAACTATCCAGATTTTTAATCTCCTAATGTCCATTAAACACAAAGACCTAATTATTAGCAACCTAAAATATTTCTTTTTTTACCAGCAAGGAAAGGAGAAGAACTATTTGATTTTGTCCATTCAGGCAGCAAAGAAGGAAGTTAAGCAAAACTATCAAATTTACATATTAAAGTAATCTGAGCATTTATTTTTTTTGTTACAAATATAAACCTCATACCAAAAAAATTCTTTCCTATTGGTCTGTCAGAAGTGTTAATTAACACTAATCTTTAAGATTTTTATGACTATTAAGTTTATTTACGATAATAAATTCACCAGTTATATGAAAACCTTTTTTGTGAAAGATTTAGAGCAATTACTTTGCAAGTCTACGGAAGATGACAGAAGATATGTAATCTTGAAGAAAACCAGCAAAGGTTTAGCTTTTGCATAATTAAGTTGTTCAAAAGACTGTCTGAGGTCTCATCATGGCTAACAGAAGGAGACAAATGAAGTGGCTATCCTAGGAATCTCTCAAGTTTCTTATGGTGCGACTCAGGCGTGGCACGGTTCCATAGCCCAACCTAATGTTCAGAAAAGTTTTGCAAAACTAGGAAATGAGGCAAAAGGATATTTGCTCATTCTCCTGCTATCGCTGGAGCATTGCCTAGTAGGCCCAGGCACAGAGATGTATGCTTGTTTTACTCATTATTTACTATTGATTAGAACACAGACACTGTGAAATCTCATATTAACTTGGAAATTATGATCCATTAGAAGCAAATGATTTCTGCCAGATAGAGGAGATGGGAAAGGTTACGGTTGTACTGTCTGGTAAAACAATGAGCTTTGGTCTCCTGTTGTAAACTCATTTTAATATCCTTATTCTGAACGCATACACCCCTATTTCCCAAATTCTGCTTTTGAAGTAGCACTAGCATCTTGCTGCTTTCCTCATATATGACTCAATCTTTTATTTATGCTTATTGTAAATTTATTGGAGAATCAGGGGGATGTAGCTCAGTGGCACAGGTGCTTGTCTGGCAAAAGCAAGGTCCTGAGTTTGATTCCCAGTACCGAAAACTAAAATTCTATGAGAGCCTTGATTTTAGTTTTTTGAAAATCATGCTTTAGCCATAGGGAGTTAAGATCACTCATTTTCTGGAAAGTATGTGTGTGTGTGTGTGTGTGTGTGTGTGTGTGTGTGTGTGTGGTGTATGTGTGTGTGTGGTCACAATGGTAAGAGATATCATTTTATGTAAATGAGTATCTTTAGGAGTCAGCACCACAGATGTGCATACTTATGTAGATTTATGAACATCATTGACCTCTGGTTAAAAAGGAAAGAGCAGTGTTGGCCAAATAACAATGTAAAGGAAGGAAGGCAGGCAGGCAGGCAGGCAGACAGACAGACAGACAGACAGATGTAAGCAGAAAGAAAATTCTGCTTTCAAATTTCCTAATGATTTTTCTCTTAAAATAAATCACATATTTATTGATATGCACAGATATTTAAATGCTATGGATACATACACACATGCTTGTGTATTTTTGTGTGTCAAATGTGTGTGTATGGGTCTATATATATGTAATATCTTATGCAATGATAAGATATCATTGCATAACAGTAGAGGCTAGAGCACAAAATGTATACATTAGGATGAAGCATTAGGGCAAACAGATACGCTAGAAACAATACACATGTATATTTATGTTGTGGATATATATATCCACAAGTGGAAAGTTACATAAGGAGACCAAATTAATAAGTTAGTAATGGATAGTTGAGGTGGATATGATGGGGAAGAAGAGAGATTTTCTTTTTCTTTTTTTCCTTCTTTAAAAGAATATAAAATAGTAGGGAGCTGGTAAGATGGTTCAGTGGTCTAACATGCCTCCTTAGGAAAGCTTAGGCAACCACAGGGACCCGATCCCCAGCACCACACGCTGTGCCAGCCCCACCACCAGGGCAGGCTGAGCTGGCCATGAAAAAGCAAAAACAAAAAAATTAAAAGGAATGATACAAAATTTGACTAAACAAAGTGACAGGAATTCAACAATGGTTGCTGTGTTGCATGCTGCTATCTTCAAATCAGTTGTTCAGGTTACCAGGTATAAATGTGCAAGAATCATTTAAAGAAAAAAAACAAAACAAAGCAATAACAAAGAAGTTATAAGGAATTCAAAAGAGGAAAATGATCACAGTAAAAAGAAAATAAAAAATTAAAACATAAACTGCTTCTTTCAAAACAACAGTAGAAATGAACAATACAATTATCCAAATTGTTCTGCATATATACCTAAATAAATCTTTTTCCCTTCTTGATTTGTTCTTTTCCTGATCCCAGTTTTTCCTTCCCATTGAAGAAATCCTTTACCTGTCACAGAATTTGTTGTACCCTTTTAAAATTTATTTTTGAACACATTTTCATGTACTTATTGGCCATTTTTTATTAATTTTAATGAAAAGAAATAGCAATGAGACAGTTTCACAATGGGTTAGTAGGACAGTTCCAATAATTAATACATTAGTTATTTTTTTCTTCATAACATTTGTTCAGAGTACAAGATGTAGACTTGATATCTTTTCTAGACACTATTAGTACAAATCTTTCTTCTTATTGAACTTTGTGAAAATAGCTGTATGTATAGTCCAATAGTTCATAATAGTAGTGAGTTATCATCACAACTGGCAATGTTAGAAGCTGTTGACTTGACCATTTCACAGTTTAGTATATTAATATGGCTTTGCTTTTTGTACCTCATAGTTAGACTTTTCAGCTGGATGGTTAAGAGCAAGGTAAAGCAAACCTATCCAACAAGAAATGTAAGTTTTGTATCTGACAAGATCATTCAAGTCTCCTCAAGTTTTACCCTGAAGCCACATACAGCTGTTTGTAGAACTTTTGACAGTGTCAGCTCTCTGGTTGAGTCACAGCCATTGCTTCACCAATTGGCTGTTTGATACTCAGAAAGACAGTGATGTTAAGCTCAAGTACCTATGTTGTACTTTTAGATTTTAATTACTCTTTCAGGTTCTCATAGTAGTGTGATAATATGATACTTGCACATGTAGGTCTGATTAATTTCACTTATCACTATAATCTCTAGGTACATCCATTTACCTACAAAAGTCTCAAATTTATCTTTTTATGGCTGAATAATATTCCACTGTGTAAAAATACCACATCTTTTTATTCCTTCCTCAGTTGATGGACATTTCCAAGATTTAGCAATGACAAATAGTGCTGCTATAAACATGGGTGCACATATATGGCTGTGGTATGATGATTTAGGTTCTTTTGGAAAAAATACCTAGGAGAAGAATAGCTGACTTGAATGAGACCTCCAATCCTAGCTTTTGGAGGACTTTCATACTGATTTCCATAATGGTTGTACCAGCCTGCACTCCCATCCACAGTGGAGAAAGGTTCTTTCTTCTCCACAGCTTCTCCAGAATTTGTTATTGGTTGACTTCTTGATGATAGCCATTCTTTATGGCACAAGATGGTAGCTCAGCATTGTTTTAATTCTTGAACAATCTATGATGTTGAGCATTTTTTCATATATTTGTCATCTGTATCTTTTCATTTGTGAAGTGCATATTCATCTCTGATGCCCATTTTTGGACTGGGTCTTTAAATTTTGGAGGCCTGATTTTTTAAAGTATATGTTCTAGATAGGAGTTCTTTGAATGACAGTCCACTATAAATTTTTTCCCACTTTGTGAGTTTTCTTTTACTCCATTGATGACAATTTTGACCGGCAGATACTTTTCAAAAAGATGAGATGCTAGTTGTTGATTCTTTTAAATATTTTCCATACAGTTTGATTTTTGTTCACAAATTCTTTACCTACCCCTATGTCCTTAAGGTTTCTACTTATTTCTCTTCCAGAAGATTTTGTGTTTCAGTTTTAACATTTAAATCTTTGACTCATTTTGACTGTTGTTTTGTACATGATGATAGACATAGGTCTATTTTAAGCCTTTGGCATTTGGAAAACCAGTATTTCCAGTACCATTTATTAAAGATGCTATCTTTCCTCTCAAGAACATGTTTAGCTTCTTTGTTAAAGATAACGTGTCTGAGTGTGCTTGTAATTATTTCTATATCTTCTAATCTGTTCCACTGATCTTCAGGTCTGGTTTCTTGCCTGTACCATCCTCATTTTATCACAGTAGCTTTATAGTATAAGTTCAAGTCTGGGATTGTGATACCTCCTGTTTTTCTTTTGTTTCCCAGGATTGCTTTTGCTATTTTATGTCTCTTTGGTTTAAAATGAGTTTTAGGATTTTTTTTTCTTTTTAGATCTTTGAGGTATATTAATGGTATTTTAATTGGGATTGCACCAAATCTGTACAACAATTTTGGGAGTATGCTCATTTTCACAATCTTGGTTTTTTCTATCCAGAATCAAGGAATGTTTTTGCATTTTCTGAAATCCTCTTCTATATTTTTACTCTCTTTAGTATGATGAGAAGTATCTTTAGTATACTCATCTTTAATATGATATTGGCTATTGGTTTGCCATAGATGGCTTTTTATCAGATTGAGAGCACTCAGATTGAGTACTCTCAATTGGAGTAGTATGATTTTCACTGTATAAATCTTTCACTTCCTTTGTGAGACTGATTCCAAGGTATTTCATTTTTTGGGAGCATTATGTGAAAGGTATGGTTTCCATAATTTCTCTCTCAGTGAGTTCATTGCTTGTGTATAGAAATGCTATTGAAATTTTAGAGCTAACTTTGTGTCTTGTTATGCTACTGAATTTGGTTGTTAAATCTCTTAGTCAAGTTTTTAGGGCCTTCTTTGTACAGTATCATGTCATCTGCAAATAATGATAATTTCATTTCTTCTCTTCCAATCTTTATACCTTTTATTTCTTTCTCTTGTCTAATTGCTTAGGCTAATGTCTACAGAACTATACTGAACAGGAGTGGTGAAAGTGGCTATCTTTGTTTTGCTCCTGATTTTAAAGAAATGCTTCAATTTTTGCCCATTTAGTATGATGTTGGCTATTGGTTTGTCATAGATGGCTTTTATCAGATTGAGATAAAGACCATTTATTCAGATTTTCTGTAGTATTTCTGTCACGAGTGATTATTGGATTTGGCCAAAAGCTTTTTCTGCATCTATTGAGAGGATCGTGTGATTTTTGTCTTTGGCTCTGTTAATATGGTGTATTGCATTTGTCCCTTCATTCCTAGGATGAATCCCACTTGGTTGGATGTGTAATCTTCTTGATGATTTGCTGCACTTTGCTAGCATTTTATTCAGGATTTTTGCATCCATTTTCATTAAGGAGAGTGGCCTATACTTCTCTTTTTTGATTGGGTCCTTTTCTGGTTTTGCTATCCGAGTAATACTTTCCTCCCTGAATGAATTTGGGAGAATTGTTTCCCTTTCAATTTCATGAGTTTGAGAAGAGTTGGCATCATGTCCTCCCTGAATTTAGCTGTGAATTGATCAGAATCTGGGATTTTCTTTGTTGGTAGGTTTTTATTACATTTTCAATTTCATTGGCTGTTATTGGGTATTCAGAATTTTTATATCTTTTTAATTTAGCTTTGGTAGTTCATATATATCTAGGAATCTGTCCATTTCTTCTGTATTTTCCATTCTGTGAGAGTAAAGATTTTGTAAATAATTATTAAAAATCTTAAATCCTATAGGGTCTGTAGTGATTTCACTCTTTTCATTCCTCGTTGCGTGAATTTGAATTTTTTCTTTACTTTTTATAATGAGGTTGGCTAGAGATTTATCAATTTATTCTGTGAAAGAGCTAGCTCTTTGACTCATTAATTCTTTGTGTTGTTTTCTTTGTGTCCATTGCATTTATTTCTACTCCGATTTTGTGATTTCCTGCCTTCTTTGGACTTTGGACTTGACTTGCTCTTCTTTTTCTAGGAGCTTGAGCTGCAGCATAAGATTACTTTTATCAGCTCATTCTGTTTTCCTGATGTCTTTGATACACTGATTGTTCAGGAGGATATTATTTAGTTTTCACGTGTTTATATAGTTTTTGCTGTTTCTTTTGTCAATAATTTCCAGTTTCATTGCAGTAAGTTCAGTGATAAATTTTATTCCTTTGCATTTACTTAAACATGTTCTATGTGCAAGCACATGACCTATTTTGGAGCTGAGAAAATGTGTATTACGTTGCTATTGTGTGGGATCTGTAAAGGTCTACTAAGTACATTTCTTCCCAAAGTTGGTTTACTTCTATTATTTCTTTGCTTATTTTTTTGCATGGCTGATCTATCTCTTCGTATCAACGGGGTGTTAAAGTTCCCCAATAAAATTATGTTATTGCTCATTAGATTTTTCATGCTTTGTCTTATATAGTTGAATGTTTCTATATTTGGTGCATATATATTTATAATTATTATCTCTTCCTGTTGCAGTTTTGCCCTTACAAGTATGTAGTGACCTTCCTTCTCTCCCTCCCTTCTTCCCTGTCTCCCACCTTCCTTCCTTCCTTCCTTCCTTCCTTCCTTCCTTCCTTCCTTCCTTCCTTCCTCCCTCTCTACTTCCCAAGTGGCATCCCTTCCTCCCTCTTTCCTTCTCTCTCTCTCTCTCTCTCTCTCTCTCTCTCTCTCTCTCTCTCTCTCAAGTATTTGGTACACGGTCTCACTACACATAGCACTGGGATTACAAGCATGCCTCACCACGCCTGGACTTGGTGGCTGGCTAAGTGAGGCTGTGTGTGTGTATGGGGGCGTGGAGGCAGTGTGGCATGCAGTACGGGGATTGAACCCTATCTCCACTCTTGCCTAAGCAGGCTAGTAGTTCACTGAACTGTCTTGCTGGCCCTTGTTTGCCTCTTTTAATCGTGCTTGATTTGAAATTGACATTGTCAGCAACCAGAATAGCTATCCCTGATTTTTTTGGGGGTCCCCATAGCATGGGGATTGTTGTTCATCCCTTGATGCTCAGTGTGTTAATTTCTTTTTCAGTTAAGAAAGTTTCTTGTTTGCATATTGTTTGATTTTTTTTCTTGATCCATACTTCCAGTTTGCTTCGTTTGATTGGTGAACTGTTGTTTATATTGATAGTTATAAGTGATATGTGTTGATTTATCTTTGTCATGTAGTCTTCTTACTGGAGGATCCCTATTTTTCCCGTTTGCTTAATTACTTGCTCTGTTTGGTGGTTCTTTTCTGTTGTTGACATTGTGATCATCTTGTGTTTTTTTAAAAGTATCTCTCAGTACTTTGTAGGTTTGGTTTGTTTGTCATGAATTTCTTCAGTTGTTCTTTGTCATAGAAGTATCTAATCTCTTCATTAAATTTGATAGTTTTTCAGTATACATCAGTCTAGATGGAAAGTTGTTTTCTTTCAGGACTTCAAACATCTCACTTCAAGCTCTTCTTGATTTGATGGTCTGTGTTGAGAAATCTGCCATGATTCTGATGGGCTTTCCATTATAAGTGATCTATTTCTTCTCTCCAGAAAATCTTAATGTTCTGGGTTTTTTTGCTCAGTTTCTGAGATCTTGGTTATTATGTGTCTTCATGAAGATTTATTTTGATTATAGCTACCTGGATTTCTATATGCTTCAGTTAACTGTATTACATATTCTTTTTCCATGCTTGGGAAATTTTCTGCTACTACTTCTGAAAACACTCTTTTACAGAAGTCTTTTGTGTTATATCCAGCTGTTTTGTTTTGTTGATACCAGTTAGTCTTATATTACTTTTCTTTGCATCATCTTGCAGCTGTTGTATTGATATTTCCTATTTTCTATTATTCTAAAACGTTTCCTTTTATGTTCACTACCTGCAATACTGTCTTCCAGGTCTGAAATTCTATCTTCTGTTTCATTCAAGTGGCTTTGCCAGTTTTCAATAGAAATCTCAATGCGATGGATATGTATTTGAATATGCTTCATGCATTCTAATTCTTTCCTGTATTGTTTATTCAATGTTTCCATCATTTTTCTATGCCGTTCTATATTTTTTCTGTGTCTTTTTTAGATGTATCAAGTTATTAATTGATGATTGTTGTCATTTCCTTTTTAACTAAGATATTTCAGACCTGATTTCCTCCATAGCCTTATGAAATTTCCTTACTTCTGTTGCTCTCACCTCTGAAATTTGAGGTGTGTGATCCCCAAGTTCTTCTATGACTTTGTCTCCTGGACTTGTTTTGTGTGGGATAAATGTCTCAGAGTATCTTTTGTTCTTTTCTGTTGTCATTTTTTTTTGTAGTGGTGGTAGATGGGCAGGATGCAGGTCAGTAAGGCTCTCAGGAGAATGGGAGTGCAGAATAGGCTCACCAAAGCTCTTGCTGTGTGGGGTTCAATGTGGATTCCAGCACATTAATAAGAGGGGGAAAGTCAGTTTACAATGGATCTGATGATGATGAGTAGAGGCCAAAGTTGTACAAGGCTCTTTTGATGGTGCATTGTGAAGGATGGTGCTCCCAAAAGCTTCTGTGAGTTGTTGTTGTATTTGTGTCTCCCTGGTGGTCTTCAGGTTGAGGACTTGTGTCCAGGCTCAGCAGAGCTCTGGCTGGAATGCTGGGGGTCCTGGGGCTAGCCTACTAGGTCTCCTAGGCAGTCTTCAGGATGAAAACAGCCAGCCTGACTCAGCAGAGCTCTTATGGTGAGGCTGGGTGGGCAGGGATAGGCTTGCTGAGTCCAAAGAGAGATATTGTTTAAGCAGCTTCATACAGTTGATGTTGTTTGAAAAAAATTTGTAAAGTTGGTGAAATATAGCAAATCAAATTTTGAAAGTTATGTATATATGCATGTGTGTATGAAAATGTTTCTAGAGGCTGGTCAGATAGCTCAGTGGACTAATGTGCCTGCTTAGGTAGAGTTTAGGGTCCAGGGTTCAATCCCAAGCACCACAAGCTGTGGTGGCTCCACCCCTGGGGCATGTTGAGATGGCAATTGAGACTGGGTGTGGTGATGCAAATCTGTAATCCCAGAATTTGGGAGGCTAAAAACAGGAGGATCACTATGATCACTTTGTAATAACACCCTGTAGACACTACATTAAATACATAAAATAAAATAAGGTTCTAAAAATAAAAAAAATAGTCAGTAATAATTATAATACGACTCATTAGGGCTCCACAATGAGCCATAGCAAAGTGGCCCCCACTTTCCTCAGTTACAAAATGATGTAGAAGGGACCATTTTCTCAATAAATCATTAAAATTCTATAGTTATGGAAAATTGTTCCTTGAAATTAATAGAACCATAAAATAAACTCTTAAATTATCAAAACTAAAAAATAAGGAGGCACAAAAGTAGTTAAGGAAGGAAAATTACAGTAA
>PVKN010038686.1:0-11016 GCA_004027915.1 Capromys pilorides | reverse complement strand
TGTTGCTTTGATTGTGTTTTCCCTGTAAGTATCAAGCACAGAAGTTCAAATTATTATTATATTTGGGATTATATGTTTTTAGTACCTTTGAGAACTACTTGAACTTATTATTGCATTTAAATGTTATAGGTAGAAGACTTTCTCTATTGGTGTTTTTTCCTGAATCTGTAACATTTGAAGGAATAATATTAGTTTTGGAATCAGCATGAGTTTGCATCTTAATTCTGCCACTCACTAGATGTGTGATCTTAGGCAAATTGTTTTATAAGTCACTTGGAGCCAGAGTTATGTTAACTGGCAAAAGGATAATATTCCAAATGTTAGTGGGCTATTTTGAAGATCTAACGAGCAAATTATTAGATTCTATCACAGCATGTAAAATATAGGAAATGTTATAAATGACCACTCATAGTAAGGTTTCTTTGTGTAGAATCTCTCATGTCCAGCCACTTACATCAAAGTTGTCGCTATTCGTGAAAACACTGGGTGATAGGATGTCACAGTACAGGTTCTCTTATGTCCTGAGTCCTCATTGACCTTGAAGGGCTAGGGTCAAAATATTGGCTATCCTTATAGCCCTCCTTTTTTCTCTAATTTTTGGTCTGTAAACTCACATTCTTAACCCTCCAGAAGAGAAGCTTAGTGATACTCTAGAACATAGGTACTTGAGCATAACATTTCTGTCTTTCTGAGTATCAAACATTTTAGACTTAACTTGGAATTGGGATTTTCTATCAATCATTGATATTCTATTAAATCTCTATTGAATGTGATAACAGCAGTTACACATTTTTACACAGAAATTTAGAAATCTAAGCATATACAAAATTGCAGGCAGTCAGTTAATTACTCCCAGGTTGGTCCTGATGATTGTGGTGCAGAGGGCAATGTAGCTATCCTCCTTCTCTTGTTACCTGTCCTTTGCGGGTTTGAAGTACCAGTTACTACAGCTCAGGGATGAGCTGCTTCTCACCTGGTGGTACCACATGATATGGATGAACAACCTTGTGAGAATCCAAAGAGGGCCTGAGGTTGATAAAACAGATGCATTTCCTCTCCTCCAGGTTAACCATTCTATTGGCCCAGCCCATTTTGGGACCAACAGTGAGTGACTGAAATGTACCAATATTTTAGGCCTGTCCTTTGGGAGAATAAAATGTTTCTCTACTGCAGTGAAACTGTCTTCTGGAGGACTTCTTGGGCAACTGTCCTTCAAGGAGTAGCAATTGTGTCCATTTTAGCTAAACCTGACCCTATTTGCATGTATTGATATGTACAGAGCTGGCTAGGCCCTTTCTTTATCTTTTTAATTGGCTTTAAGTGATGTAATTTTGTCTAGCCAAGGTGTTAATATTTAGTCATTGAAGACAATATGACAGGACAGTGTATTCCTCAGTCCCCAGAGCTTCCAAATAAAGCCTATGTGAGCCAGGATGAGGAAGGATGGAAAGCCAGTGTTCAATGTCAGCTGGGATTGAGCCCCCAAATAGAAGTCTATACATTCCCAGGGCATAGAAGATTATATATCAGAACTGAAGCACCAACCCCAACATGGCATATTGCCTCAGTTGTGCCACGTAGATCATTCTTTCTGTATGTCCACCTCTCTGCATATTACAGAGGTGATTCCAGGCCTGCTACCTAGCCCAACTCATTTCATTCATCTACTTCCTGCCATTCTCACAGGCAGTCATCCTCAAGCCAATCCTTTCTTCAAGAATTAGTAAAATTCAAGGCTCAGCCCTGGATCAAGACCTTTGTTCTGGCTAGCGATGATCATGGCTGGACTTAGGACCCCTTGGCTCCCTATAACTACAAATATGCCTCAGTGTCGTTATTTTTGTCATGGATTGCACTGAGTGTGGTAGATTCAAATTAACGTATTAGAATTCCAGTAACTTTTCCATGACCTTATAAATATGAACTTCGGGGAGGCAGCAAGGGCTGGGAAAGGCTTTCTGTATTTCTGAATCCCCGTTTTGAAAATTTAGAGTAAATAGTGCTTTCGATACTTGTGGAGGAAGCTTCTCCATCGTACTTTCCCTTTTCTGTTTTAATATTTTGGTCTTAAGGAGCTCACTGGTTAGTTTTATTATTGCTTGAATTGTAGGCCTGTAAGTTATACTTGCGATATGTTTAACATGTCAGAATTAAAAGTCTGAAAGGAGCTAGAAATATAGGCAGGGCCACTATCACTCCTAATTTGTGAGTGCTAGCTTATTAGAGAAAACCAGGAAGGTATATGATGTTTGGAATGTTTTAAAGTATTACCCAATTATAAAGATAGAGATATATTTAATTACTAACTTTTTGATATATTAAATATAGCCAGTAATAATGGATATTCGGACTACCTGTGAAGGCAGCTTTATCCTGCATTTTTATGGACCAATTTAGGTATCTCTGCTAGTCATGCAGAAAAGTTCATGTTTAGTATAAATCTCAGAAAGGAGAACTAACACCTTTGCCTAAAATCTTCAGCTAAATTGGAGTGGAGAGTTGAGATAGGCAGAATGAGTTACAAGAGTCAGGGTCATAGCCCTTAATCTTTGAGCAGCAAGAAACTTTTGGAAGGGATAGCTTGGGCTGCATCAAATCAATAGGCCAACATATATGTTTCTTTCCATGAATTCTGTGCTCTATAAGACTACTTTAACATTATTTTTCCAGTTTCGCTTTTTTTCTTTCATCATGCAAGATCTTCTTTCAATTAAAATCTATCTCTACATGTTATAATTTTCTACATATTCTTTTATTCTACTTGTTTATTTTTTCTACAACACACTTGGCTGCAGCCATAGGTATTCCCAAATTGTTACACTGTAAATTTTGCCAAGTGTGAATATTTGTAACAAAGGGCTCTTATAAATGCAAGAAGCAGCATTTGTCTTGGGCAAACTTCCCAGAAATTTGTTTTTATCCCTATTTTTGTTTACCTGGGCCTAGAACATTTGCTTATTATTTTCAGTTGGTAATGGTGGTTGAGGTTACTTTTTTAACCTTTTATTGTCACTGTCCACATTCTTACTTTAAATATGTTTTGTTGTGCATATTTAGTTTCAACGTGAGAAATTCTTTGCTGTAGCTGGTGATAAATGGTGAAAAAATAGAAGAAATGTTGTTGAAAGATCCATGCAGTTCTGAACCATCCAATGCTGGCTATTAGCAAGGTTCAAAGCTAAAGCACCTGCCCCCTCCAACGTTCGAGCATCTTTTTGGATGGAACTTATAAGCAGGTCGGTACAATATCAGTGGCATAATTTTACTATTGGATATATTTTTCTTATCATGTACTCATGTACCAGACTGCCAAGATAAGATGTTTCTTTTCTGTGCATGACAATTATGACTATTATTAGGTAGTTGATCAATGATTCTCACCGATATTCTCTATCTTCCCAAATGACTGGCTTGTACTTAATGTTATTGTCAGTTGTTATTTGAGATGGAATTCCTAAACAGCCTCATTCAGGGAGTTCTAGTTTAAGAAGATTTTCTTTCTTTCACTTTTCCTTCTTCTCTGTCTCCTTCCACCAGTGGTTTATTGTTTGTCTGTCTATGTCGAGCTGGTTCTTAATCTTAAGGCACTTTTTAACAGAAGGTATTCAAAAGTATCACCCTGACTTAGAATAAGACTTTTAAAATTTTGATATAAATGAGGTCACTACTAGTTGTGCTATGGTAAAATCTTCACGAAATTATGATGAGACTTTGACTACATTGTGTCAATGCATGATATCACTGTTGTTTTTATTTATTTATTATTTTATTATTTATTTACTTATTTATTCTTTTATAATTTTAGGGAAGGATCTACAGGGTGTTCAGAGTCTCACTACTAGATTGGACTCATAGTGATCCACCTGTTTACAGCCTCCCGAGAGCTGGGATTACAGGTGTGCACCACCATGCCCAGTCTCAGTTGCAGTCTCATCTTGCTCCAGGGGTGGGGCTGGCACTGCAGGCATGGGGAAATCCCTGGCCCCTGTGCCTGCTTGCAGGGGCTTTAATCCTGAGCTATTTGGCTGGCCCTAGTTCTTTTCTTTTAAAGTCAGTGTTGGCAGCATGACTTTTTAACCTAAAAAAAAAAAACCATGTTCTCCATTGCGGTAAGCAGATGTATCAAGTAACACAGGCAGCATATCCTTTAACTCCTCTCTTTCAGTGTTCACATTTGGAAAACATACATAATCTGGAAAGTGGTACACTGAGGTTCAGAAAACCACAGACGCTGGTCAGATTTGCTGTGCTCATTTATGTGAACGTGGGTTAGGTTCTACCCAGTTTCTCACATTGGGGTTCCTGCACCTGCTGTGTCCACAGTCCAGGAGGGAGGCTCTTCCTGCCCCATGCTCCCCACACCACTGCTGTGCCATCATTTCCCTCCCATTCCTCTCCTACTCTGTTTTGTGGACTTTGAATGAACAAATCAGTTTTTTTTTTAAGTTTCTCTAGGAGAAGGAAAATTGCTTACTTTTTTATCAATCGAATATATATTATATAATAATTATATATATCATTATGTATATAAAATGAAATATTTACATTTTTTAAATATTAGAAGCAATTTGAGAACCAGTGTATGACAACCATAAGATAGTGGAAGGAGTGTTGGCTGGGAAGTTGAAGACCTCAGTTCTGATATTTATTAGTTGCTTGGCTTTTGGCAGTGTCCTTACCCTTGCAGAAATTCCACTTTTTTCTGTGAAGCGGGTTTAGTGCACTGTGCTTTGAAGCTTGTGTATCCCATAACCTATGTAGAAATAAATGCTTTGCAACTTGTTCTACAAACACAGACTGTCAATTATGATTCCTAGGTCAGGACGCACTAAGGCTCTTTCTGTTCTACAATACTTTCCCCACTGTGCACATGTTATGGTTTATATTTGGATGCTTCCAAAGCCTAGTGCAGTGCAGTCATCAGGCCAGGCTTTTCAGAGGCTGCTGAATTTGTGATGCATGGTCCAGTGCTGGAATTAAGAGTGTGAGTGTGACACCTGCCCTGGAGCCCGTAGCCTGTATATAATATAAGGGACAAAAAGCAGCTCATCCTCCCTACTGTCTTCTTGCTTTTTCTGTCTTGCCCTCCATTAACTGTTGCCCCTCTGCCATGCCATCTGTCTTGGAGCCAGCCGATTATGGACTGGAACCTCTGCACACTGTGAGCTAGGTAAGCCTTCCCTCCTTTAATTTGGGATGTTGGATATTTTGTCTCAGCAATGAGAGAAAAGTGACCAAGATAGCACACTTTTTGTTCTGATTTGTATTTCCTCTCCATCCTTTTTCTTGAATTTCTACAATCATTTTTCCATCTCATTCTTCAGCTTCCTGCCAGGCCTGACAACTTTACTGTAGGGGCAACCACCCTGACCTTAAGAGTTTTGAAGTAATAACATTGTGTTTTTGTTTCTAAGTCTGTATAAAAACTGTTTTGCTTTGTTTTTTGTAGTACTATTGGTCAAACTCAGGGTCTCATGCATGCTGAACAAGTGCTCTGCCACTGGGCTACACTGCCAACCAAAACTATATATTTTTTGTTATTAAAGTCTTAAATATTCATGATCCGTTATGGTCCCTGGACATTGGATATAATTTATCTTGAAATTGATTAGATTTGTTGGGAGTTATCTGACATGGACGGTACTGGTACTGTTTTCTAGCAAAGCTGTCTGAATGTAATCCATATGCTAGGAACACACCTGATTTGAGGAAGGCAGTCGTGAATTTATCTCCTTTCAGGGGTTCTCCTTACCCTGGCCAGGCCTGGGTTCACAGGCAAGTGATCTGCACAGTGACGCAGAGCCTTGTGGGTGTTTTACTTTTCTAGTTCAAGAATAAAAATAAACAACAAAATTTCAAAAAATAATAGGAGATAATAACAATTAATACATTTCATATTATTATTATTATTATTTTATTTGTGGTACTGGGGATTGAACTCAGGACCTTGTGCTTGCCAGGCAAGCACTTATTCTACTAAGCTATCTCCTTGGCCCATTTTTTTGGGGGGGTGGGCAGGACCAGGGTTCGAATTCACAACCTTGCACTTGCCAGGCAGGAACTTGTGCCACGGTGCTATCTCCCCAGCCCCTACATATTATTTTTAAAATGCTTACTGAGATAAATGGCTGTCTCAAAGTTCTTGATATGCTTTATAAAAGATGCACTGCATTTTTATTTGTCACTGAATGCCTCAAATAATATAGTGGATCCTGGCCTGACTAATATTTGACTAGAAATTAGATGAGCACATGTTCCAGCGCAGAATGGAACTGAAATACTGAGAGACAATTACACCCTAGTTCCTTATCACCTGCGCACATCCACAAAGATGCAGAGGCTGCTGTAGGCATCTCCAACATCTGCTCTGGCAGCTTGGGTCTTCTTCTGTGACAGGCATTACCCGGCAGTGAAGCAGCCAGGCATGAAGGGCAGTCTCATTTAGAAGTACATCCTGTGGCCATCCCTGTGTAAACACTGCTCTTCAGCCCTTCAGCTTGTGTGATTCTCCTTCCTCCACATCCTGAGGATCTGGGACCACAGACCCAAAGCCCTGCGCTGGGCTCCACACTTCTTCCATGGGAAGGCGGGTCCTGCAATTAATAAAGATTTCACAGATCCTGACCAAAAATTTCAAAATGTCAATAGTTTAGGCTCTAGAATCATAGGGAATATATATATATATATATATATATATATATATATATATGTATATAATTTTTTTTTCCTTTTGAAGTAACTTTTACCTTTTCTTCTAACTTTAGAGGCTAATACTGAAAGAATGTAAACGCAGATAATTTCCTTTTCCCAGTCGTTAGAAACCTAGATTTTCTGACTTTTAAAATTAGGAGACTTCCTTCTTAATCACCTGAATTAATTTTGGAAAAAAAATAAAAGAGGTACAATTCATGTTTATCCAGCCTCTCTTCAGACTGAAATAAGTTCCTTTCATTACTTATATTTTTAAAGTCATTTTTAAGGATGGCATTTATCTTAGCCACTTTTTGGTCACAGGGACAAAACACCTGGCAACCACAATTTAAAGAAGGAGAGGTTAGAGGAGAGGTTTATCTTGGCATGGTCAGAGCAGAAGTGACACAGCAGAGGAAAGCTGCTCACACCATGGGGCCAGAGAGCAAAGCATGAACTTTGAAGAAAGAGACACCCTTTCAGGTCACACCCAGGGATGCCACTTGTAACCTGGCCACACCTCCTCCTAACACAAAGTCATGATCCAATCACGGGCCATAAGCCGTGCCTGTGAGGTCTTTGTGGGACCCTCTCCATCTAAAATAAACCCCGATATTGCTTCTTTTATATTTTTTAAAATTTTTTGATACAGGGTATCACTGTGCAGCTCAGACTCATAGTGATCCTCCTGTTTCAGCCTCCCTAGTGCTGGGGTTATAGGCGTGTCCCACCAGGCCCGGTTCTAGGGTAGGCATAATATGTGGTACTGGACCTTGAACTTTCCAAAGAAGCACTTAGCTATCTAAGCTAGCTATCTCCTCAGCCCTACCACTTCTGTCTTATAAAACACATGAGAGTAAGCAAGGTTAAGAAATTAGCTATTACACAAATATTAAACAAAGTATTGCAGAATTTATATTTCAGCGTAGCATGTAACATTTTTGCTTTAATCATTGCCAAGTGGGACGGAAACAGGCTAGACTTTCTTCAGTAAAATTATGATCAAGTTAAAGAAACAGGAGACGTATGCACTCTATTTATATGTCTTCATGCTTCATAGATACATATACTCTCATTCATTCAGTCTCCACTGAGTCTATGCCAATTGGTAACAAAATCTATGGAGAGTTACCAGTGGCTGATGTTAGAGCTGAAGCTGGAATAGCAGAAGAGGAGACTTTTCTAATTTGTTAGGGTACTGAAATTTAGTTCCTTTGCCATTGGATGCTATTGCTACTGCATATGGCAAAAAGCTTTGGAAAACAAGTTCTTCTATGTTGCAGAAGTTTCACATGTATTTGTTAGTTGAAGCAAGACTGATTGGTAGAGTAAATTAAGGTAGGGGAAGTGAAATTTATTCTTTGGCCTAAGTTATGTTTTGATGTTTTTATGTGTGGTGGGATTTTTTTTTCTGACTGAAACACTAACCTTCTGTTGCAGCAGAAAGAAAATATTTATTGATCTAAAAGTTTGTGTCAGATGATACGGGTGTGATATAATGACTGATAGTCAATAGTGCTCTAGAAAGGCACTTGACTAATGCTTTTCTACTCCAAGCCAGACATTGTATTAGGCATAATTTTAAGCCACAGAGCCCCTATGGTTTGAAATTTGCTACTTTTTTTCTGTGCTTATAACTTCCTTCCACTCTGTTTATTTTTACGGGGCTGGTATAAAAATCACGGAAAGTCACCTAGAAACAGAAGAGCTTTTCAGTTAACAACCTTGTAGATGAACCTGATTTTGGCTGATAAGGGATGGGACTTTTGACAAAACCATTCAGAGACCCACTTCCCTCCTTGCCATTGATCAACAAAAGCATTGTGCTGGCAGATGAGAAACACATCTGGGATGTGATGCTGTTGTGGGGCCTGTTTTCTGTCAGGTCCCTTAAGAGTGAAAGGAAATTCTGTCTCTGAAGGTGATAGAACAGGTGAGAAAGGAGGGCACTAACCTTTGCAGATGAATGGAAGGGGTAACTAAGAAAAATAGATGGCAGTAAAAAATGGGGCTTTGTAGATTTTCACCCTGCAGTCCTATTCTTGTATAGTGAACTAAGAAAAATAGTTTGTAAAGGAAATAATACATTGATTAATCTGTTCATTTGCAATGTCACATTCACTTTTGTTTTAGAAGACTAAATTCTCAAACAATTTTCTGCCATAGCTTGATGACAAATATAACAATTTCACAACAGTGTTAATATTACTATACTGTGCATATAAAGTAGTTGAGATAATACATTTGTTTGTATTTTACCGCATATGATACCAAAAATAATAACTTTTCAAAAAAATGTGATGTGGTCATAATTTCCTGTTCTCACTGATATTCCCTGAGGCAAGCATCCTTTTTCATGTGTATACTCTGTAAACTCATTTCCCTGACCACAGAATGCCTAGAGATCTGGATTATTATCCTGTATATGAGTTATCTTGCTCCTACTCAGTGAAGAAAAAATGAGACAAGTAAATGGTGTGCTTGAATGAAGAATGAGTCAGTGTGGGTGGGTCTTGCCCTGTCTGACCCTCACTAGTCCTTCAACCAAACAAGAGAAATATGCAAAGCGCTTTTCAAAAACGGTTATTTTTATTGATATATGTTTGCAATGCACAACAGTTATGTTCATGTTGGGGAAACTGGCACATTCATGTGTTGCATCAGAATCATACCTGATCCACTCCACCCCAGAACCTCACTCCATCTTTTTATAGCTAAAGTTTTCTTCACTCAGTTCCAGATAAGGTACTGCCCAGAATGTAATTTCTAAGGTGTGTTTGTTCCAAGAACATCACTGCTGCATTTGGTGGCCGTGTAGTCTTTTGCTCTCTAACAAGAATTTGTCTAGGCCATGGATATGGACCTACTATGGAATTTAAAACTTTCTAGATTTTTATGGTAAAAGTAACATGAAACAAGGGCAAGTAATTTAAAGAATGTATTTTACTTAACCCAATGCATTCAGAATATTATTTCTCCATGTAAAGGGGGGAAAATTACTCCTGAAATGCTTCGGTTTTCTCAGCAAGTTCTCAGGGCAGGTTTATCTTGCACTCATGGTATGTCTCCAGTGTAGAGTAGGGGTGGTGGCTCGGGCCAGCCCCTTTGGGCCATTGGCCCTAGACACAGAGACCTGCCAGCTTGTCACCTCACAATCTGGTATGTCTTCTCCTTAATCCTTTTAATTTTTTTTCTTCTCTTCCTTTTAAGTTTTTGTTTGTGAGCAGAATGACTCTGCCACTGATTCTCACACACTGGATATAAGAAGCAGACAGCTGGGAGGAGCCCTTAGGTGGTCATGGAGCCACCAGGAATGTTTGTTTGTATCGGACACATATCGATATTTTTCTTTATTTTTTCATTATTTTATGAATTTGTAATAGGGTCTACAGGGTGTTCAGGGTCTCACTAGGTAAATTGGACTCATAGTGATCCTCCTCTTTTCAGCCTCCCAAGTGCTGGGATTACAGATGCATGCCATCATGCCCAGTCTCAATCACCATTTCAGTGCACCCTGGGGGTGGGGTTGGTATGCTGAGCTCTCTGGTTGGCCCTAATATTTTCCTTTAAATTTCATCAAATTTGGTGCCAGTCAGCAAGAGTCTTCATCCCAGCTCCCCTGGTTTCTATGACCTTGAACTGTTGCTTCCTCTCTCAGAACTTCACCTTTTTCAGTTTCATATGTGAATTCTTTAGGACCCAAATACCATCTACTATAGTGCTCATTTTCTAATCAGATTTCCAATAAATATTTATTTGTACCTGCATGAGGCTTATGGCATAGGACTTGCAATGTTACATTTTCTTGAGTTCAGGATTTCAGAAATTGGTAGGACCTTTAGAGTTGTCTAATGGCAGTCCCCAGGCTGGGGTGTGATTGTTGGCATTTGATGAGTAGATTGTGTGACAGTGATGTAAGTGACAGGGTTTTGGGAGACTGAATTAGTTTTTAACATGATATTTAAGCACTGAAGTTATGCTCCTCTGGATTAGATGTATAATATTAATTGACATAGGGGTGGCACAGACACCAAAGAAGAACAGATATATTAATATATTTTAAAATTGATTTTCAGAAACCATCTGATGTGATTTACTTTCTGGGGGCATATGTGTATTTTGTATAAATTGAATATCCATCTTTTATATTGGCATTGACTGTATTTTTCAGTCAGTATTTGAGTTTTCTTCTTGGTAGTATTCACTTGAATGACTATCTTTAATGTAAATTTATTATTAGGATTATATCCTGGTAAGTTTATCAGATCTAGAAATCTTGTCAACTGTCTGAAATAAGGCATTCTTATTTAAAAGTAATCTGGGGTG